>PPHD01000004.1:0-117660 GCA_002909625.1 Bambusicola thoracicus
GGAGGCATTCAAGGCCAGGCTGGATGTGGCTCTGGGCAGCCTGGTCTGGTGGTTGGCAACCCTGCACATAGCAGGGGGGTTGAAACCAGATGATCGTTGCGGTCCTTTTCAACCCAGGCCATTCTATGATTCTGTGATGTTAACTTTCCCAAAATTTCTAAGACCTTCAGTGGGTTCAGAAGACAAGCTACCTGCATAGTTTGATTTATGAATAACTGCAATGATTGCTGCTTTTCTTGCATATCTGGAACGACACAGAATATCTACCCGTGAAAAGGTACCTAAGACTTCTTAAGTCCACACAGTCAGTTCTCACACTTCAATAAGATACCAATTCACAGTAATAATAAAAAAAAGACTGAATTCAAGTTACACAACCAGCAAAGAATAACAAATTACAAAATATCTGAAAGACTGCAATTTTAATGGAGAAACAGGGCTAAAATTATTTGAGCTCAGTGTGCTTCCCTCTCATGTGGTCTGCCAGTCGTGATCAAGCAATCTCATAAGAAGTAATTAATATCTGTGTTTATTAGGGGAGGAACAAAAGTGATTGCTCTGGCTCCTTGGAGTTAGTAATATCAGTGTTTTTGGAGGATAGCTACATGTACATAAAAAGAATTCTTAGGAACAGCAGGAAAAAGTTACAAATTTTAATGTCCAAAATATGTTCACTGAAAGAATAACTGCTTATAGACGGCCACACTACTGAAATCTAAATCTTAGAATACAATTTGTCAGTCAGCATAAGCAACAAGGTTCGTATAAACACAGCGACAGAGACAGCTAGCAGCAGTGCCACTGCGTTATTTTACACATTAAACTTCTATCTGCACATCTAAATCGGCTGAAGACCTGCATGCTCTTAACCACTGTTTCTAAGCAGCAAAGCCAAACCTTCACCTGTAAAAACATTCACCAAAGACAGCATCAACTCAAGTTAATTGAACAGAAACGCCTCCCCAGCCACTACCACAAAAGCAACATTCTTATTCCTCAACCACATTTTAAGGAACTGCTTTAAACCTAGAAGTTCTCCTAGAAGTCTGTAATTGGGAACAAAATGAAGAGGTCAGTGTTTGCTAAGTACTATGGTTATTTTGTGTATCAAAGGTAAGGGAAAAAACACATATTACTAAATTGCAAGCATTGCTAGAAAGCAACCCCTGCAGTTTCAACTCTGACTTCTTTCTTTAAAGAATGTCCAAACTGAATTTTGCCAAATTAGTTGTGCACACACGAATCCCACAGTTAGCTTTTCATATTAAAGAACTAACAAACTCGTACTTACGTGGAATGTAAGAGATCATCACCAGGATCAGGAATGTATAATAGTCAAAAGAAAAGTTGTACTTATTAGGTAAACTAATGGAATACAAGCCAGACTGCCTGACGAAGGGTAATGCAGCATATATTGTGAGTAATTCCCCAGTGACTCCCATTGGATACAATATTATAAACAAAGTGTACCTACAAGAAAACATTTAAGGAAAGGATTAAAAGTTGTGAC
The DNA here is from genome assembly GCA_002909625.1 of Bambusicola thoracicus. NCBI lineage: Eukaryota > Metazoa > Chordata > Aves > Galliformes > Phasianidae > Bambusicola > Bambusicola thoracicus. Next base: position 1,511 of record PPHD01000004.1, read on the forward strand.
AAAGTACTTAAGTACTGCTATGGATATTCAGCTTCTAAATCCTTAACTTTTACTTCATTCGAGCACGGCAGTGTGTGAACATCAATGCAAGAAAATATTGACATCAACAACCAGTTTCGAATTATTTAAAGACAATCTTTGAGGATCTGAATGGTATCTTTAAAACAATTCCCCCACCCCCATACTTCATTGCTTTGACCACCAAACTCTTCAATTGAGGACATCAAACTCCTCAGTTGAGAACATATTATTAAAATAGGGCCAGTCAGTATTAATTAATGAGCTCACTTGTTTCAGGTACAACCCTCAAATTCAACGGTTAATATTAGTTGACTTACCATGATCACTTCACAAACGGTACTGAGTTCTGATAGAGTACTTTCACAGCTAACATTTAATACATTTTAAATCCAGAAATTTGTTGGAAGGAAGCTAGGAAATCACATTTACAAACAGAACAGCTACCCTGAGACAGAATGTACCCTGCTTTGCTGCAGCTACGTTACAGGAGAAATACCTCCATCAAAACAGTGCTTCAAGGCTATTTCTTTTTTCAATTGCCACCTACCTGGCCCATTTAATGAGATAAGGGAGATGGTTTAACAAGCTGAAGGTGTAAAAAGAGTAACGGATTATCTCTGTGATTGTCCAGGCCACCACAAACAACAGGACACTGTCTTCAGTTTGTACCTGCAAGGAAGAAGCAAAAGGTTAAATACGAACACAGTGTTACTGATTGCTGACCAGCCTTAAACGCCCCAAAGAAAGTAATTCCCATGAAGCTGCTTTACTGCATCAGTTTAGAAAACAGACTCTAGGAAAAAGCTTAAAAGCCACATTAGTAACAACAGCAAAAAAATCTCTTGCCATGCTCCATATTTTACTAGTTGGCTTCAGAATAGCTCTGCTGATCAGATACTGAAAACAGCTTGTAACTTTTCCTTTCCACTCCTATACAGTACCGAGTTCTGCTTCAGTCCTGTGATTGCTTTCTAGCACAGGAACAGCACAGGATGCTAGCACTCAAGATCTGGTTTAGATTTTACACTCCAGTCCTACCCAGTGCTATTTCTTGAGTAAAAGGGAAACTGTTTTCCTCACTCTGTTCAAGTGAGAAACTGGCTCTAAATTCTGAGCAGCAGCAAGGCAGCCATCAGTACAGGTCACAGGTTGAGAGCAGGGAAGAACCAGAAGCTGAGATTGCCTTGCTTCCCGTAAGCTTGACAACTACCTGCTACATCCTTCCCTGCTCCTTCTCCCCACTTACTGCATGCAACACTGTTCCTCTAAATGTTACTGTTACGCTCAAGGCACCACTTTGTTTCACTGCTTTACCCCCCTTAGAGCTTGAACTGTAAATACATGTTACAAGAACAGCTTCTACTCCCCTCGTGTTTTGAAGATTAACCTTCAAAAGCATGTATTTTAAAATGAACCATTAGATTTGGGAGCATAATTATGAGTTTCAGATGGATAGCAGATATGAGGAATTATATAGGGTCACATACCTCCACCATAAACTCCAGAGAGCGAATGCAATTTTTTATGCAGCACCCTCCCCACCCCACAGAAGCACGATGTGAATTCTGAGCTGTCTGAGTACCTTCAGCCCAAATTCTGTAGACCGTGGGAACAAAAAAAGAGCTCAGCTACAAGGAGCTGCATTTACTTTCTTCCTCCAACTCTTGAAAAAAGGGAAAAGGAAGTCAGTAGGTGTGGGTGGTACACCCTATTCATCTTGGGCAGAGTACATGTACAAACAAAGGAAAAAGAAAATATATGGGCAAGCAGAAGCTTTTTAATAGGAAGGGACTGATCATATACTCGTGTATTAAAAAGTTCACAAGGATTACTCATTAAAAAAATCCCTTTGTTACAGAGACCACAGAATCCAAGAAGAATTGTATAAAAATGTTGGGAATCCTGTGAAGTACAATTACTGTTATTCTATATGCTGCTGTGTGTAACAATTAAAGCCACCCTTATGGCATTTTGCACCACACACATCGTCTTTTTTCACCTGAAACCAAATATTTCCTTACACATTAGCCTACCATACAAGACCATAAAAGAACAATATCCAAAACCTATTTGAAGACTTTCAGAGAAGAAGCCAAGTTTATTTATTCACACTGCTTAAGTAACAAGAAAAGGATCCTAATTCTGCTCGTGGTCTGCTTTATAAAGAAGACTTAGCTCTCAACCTGGTGGTCAGCATCACTTCACAGATGATGCTGTTCCCAGGGAGCATCATGCTTCGCAAGCACTCCAAAGCTGCATCTTCTGGTCAGATCAGGACTAGCAGCATAGTGAATAAGCTGAACTTATGCATCACAGACTGCAACCTGTGCTTTGAAACTCCACTTCTTTTCCGAACTATGGAAGTCAGTAGAACCAACAAATGAAAATCTGTAGCTTGAAGAAGCACCCAAAGAACCAACAAGAAACTGTTAGGCCAACAGTGACTGATGCACATAGAGGGAGAGAGAACTGAAATTGTAACTGCCAGATGATTGCAGGACTTGTGACACTGCTTTCTCAAGTCTAGTCTTTTCCATCAACCTTATTATATTGGAACCCTGCTTGGAAATTACTGAAACAGATCACACCATCAAAAACAAAAGGGTCACTTAACAGGGAATTACAGACTGTGTCTTACAGTTTGTGTTCCTACTTAAAGAAGGAGGACCGCTGGAAACCGGCAGTTGTTTTGTGCAAGAGCGATCTCTGAGCTTTTCAAACACTCTTTCATAACGAGGAGCAAAAGACTACTGTGCACTTTATCATCACATTTTAACCACATTCCACGGCTCATAATTAAAAAGTATATTTCCTACACACTAACGGGTCTGTCGGAAAACTGTCACTATTAGAGCTTCTCTTTGAGGACTGACAATTTCTCAACACTTCAGATAAAGATGTTTGAGATGTGCATTACCAAACTCCTGGGAACTGATTTACAAAGGAGTCCCTCAAGGGTCTTATTCGTTTAGGCACTACTAATGCTGCATTTGTATCATTCCTCTTCCAATCTCTGTGTAAGGAGGATAATACAGCCAATAAACAGCAGACCCTTTTTAAACCACAGATCCCAGCGCTGCCCTCAGAACCCAATTCTTCTTCCTCTACCTTTTCATTCCAGTCTTTGAAGGCGGTATTAGAAAAAGTCAAAGCATGTTTTACACTTTATATACAACTTATTTGTCCAACTGCCTTAATTAGGGTGAATTATACCATGAGTATAATATTTGACGTGTTTCCATTTATCATCCAGGGGGTCTTGAACATATTTTAGCTTGCCTTCGTGACTGCAAGTAAAAAACAGTCTTGAAATACAAGAGAATTTATAGCCTTTTAAGATGCAAAATTGAGATTCAGAATTGGGAATCGATAAAATAAAGCCTAAGATGCTTCTACTGTTCTTCTTATGCAGAAAAGTTATAAGATTTGAAAGGTATAAAGTATCATAAACCTAGAAATATGCAGAAACCTATAGAATTAAGGGTAACAGTCTGACAAATAGTTTAGTGTTAATTTCAGCTAAATACATCATAAAAAAAGAAAAATAAAAACAGCAGCACTATGTGACAGAGATGCTGAAACACATCTCTCTCCAGAGTCCACAGCTTGGGTTTTGTGGTATCCCAGTTAAAAAACACTGCAGCCTCACAGGAGGTACAAAGGGCCTGACAGACATTTGTGTTGTACAGAATTACTCCAACTTTGCACAGATGTAAAGCAGTGATCAATCAGCCCTGTCAGCTACACTCACCAATTTGGTATTTGGAACTTCCCAGTGCGTGCTTCTTATTTAAATTAAAATGCTCTTCAATCTTTAGTGTAAGTATCCTTTACTATTGATGAAAAATGAAGAGTTTGCAGATGCTGGAGTCTTAATTATCTGCTCAATAAGCTGTACGTGTCTTTCTCAAACTGTGCTTTTTGACTGTGTTCTAGAAAGGTTCCTCTCAATATTTACAATGCTACCTTTGTAATGCTATCTTTAAATCACAGCTAGCACCTTTTCTAATCAGCTGTCAGAACCAGGTGCAACACTGAACTCCAGCAAGGCCTTCTGCGAGGGCACCAGATGATCTCACTGTTCACATCAATTCAAAAAGACAACTTTGAACTGAAAGGCACCTTCTGTTTTCCTCTCCCTATCTTCTTTCAGCCCTTCATTCTCTTCTTTCCTTTCCTCCTTTGCAGAAGAAACAGCAAAATTCAATAAACCACTTCCTTTCCAAAATGCTTTTCTAGAGTACAAGTGCTATATTACACACCAGGCCCTTCTCCGCTACGTTAACAGCTAATTACACTGGGGAGATAAAGGGAAATCCAATCATTGCTCCAAGAAGTGTGCAGTGCTTCAACATTTGCCATGCTTTAACATTTATAATAAATACTGAATTTAACAACACATCAGTACTAAATTCAACAAAAAGCACAAATATGTTAGCGGCAGGAAGCATGCTTCAAATCACATCAGGTATCTCAAGGTATATTTGGGCAGAAAGAGGGGATGCAATACAGATTTTTCTTCTTTGAACTTCATTAGATATGAAACAGCCTGAAAAAGCACGATATTGAACAGCTCTCACTCAAAAAGTTAAAGAGGAAAATTGAGTTTTATTTTACAAGAACCTCATCATGCAACTGCATAGCTTACAAGTTCCATAAGCTGTGTGAGAATTTAATCCTGGGCTTCATCATGGAGCTCACTTGTTCAGACAGCCCTTTAGAAAGAGTAGAACACTTGTGACATTTGAAATACATCTCCCCAGGCAAGACTGCACGCTCTCTGCTTGGGGTGAAGACAGACTGATGGGGGAAAGAACACCACCTCTTCATTTGACTTAATACCTCTAAGTCGGAGGTGAAAAGCTCATCACAGGACTCCTTATCATCCTTATGCCTGCTTTCTGAGACAGTAAAAAAAGGAACACATAAGACAGTCTCTCTCAAGACTTCAACCAAACAATCGCACAAATGTGAGGGAAAAAAACCCAAGTGCAGTATTCCTGAAATGATCCTTGTTAAAAATGCAATGGTGGGCTAAACGCTCCTGTATATCCTCTCATTTCACTGTTGCTTTTTTTTCCTGATGAAAATGTGGGCATACGTTTAAAAAAGCCCAACCCACAATCACTTTGCAGACTTCTGTAGCATTTATCTCCACTGAGCTGCAGAGAATGGAATACTTCTACGTGCACCAAAAATAAACTCTGTCAGAACATAAATATTTACGTGATTTTGAGTCTCTTGAGAAAAATAACACTCATTCACTTCGAGTCGCAGAAAACTAAGGTTCCACAGCCACAAACAGTATAACATCAGAAAGGAAAGTTAATTATTAGGATCTCCAGAGGCTTACATTCCTCTGCATACGAATGGACATTCTGATAACAGGTGCTGGAGCAAGGAAGAGAAAGCAGCTTCCCTAAAGATTTGTCAAGGAGACAAACTCCTTAAGACATTCCCCATGTCAAACCACAAAACATCTTTCATAGGCACACATAACACCACTAGATGTCCGTCTTTCAGTCAGCCATGCTGACTATGAATCAAGACTAATCTCTTCCCTTAACGAGACAAAAAGATCAGCTGGCTACACTAGAAGCGTAGATGCAGCATATGTGAACTACTGTGAAGTATTCATACGATATGAAGTCAGTCAGCACGATCTGTATCAATTAAAGCACGTTCACATATTAAAATAGCCATCCACAGGGAATCATTTTCATATGATTGCTTCCAGAAGATTCTGCAGACCTCAGTGAAAAGTACAGTGATATTTGGTATGGTAGGCAATGCGAAACAACCAGAAATCCAAACCCGCCTACACTTGAATGCAAGAAACACTGATGAGAGACAGAGGGAAGATTATCCTGGAAAAGAGATCACGGAAAACATACCGGAATTGCCATGAACAAACAGTTGAGTAGGAGCTCCCATATGCTGTGGAATAGCAAGTAAATCATTTATAGAAGAGACACTGAGGACATTTTGCTACTGCTCCAGCAAGATCAATACCAGGACGCTGCCCCAAATCCTGGGGTCCAGGTGGCGCACTGGGACCTCTTCAACTTGTAGGAAAGACTACAAAAGCTGTGAAAGACTCAAACTTCCTTCTATCTGATTTTCGAGAAAAAAATAAATAACATCATAATCTTATTCCTTTGATCCATGTCAGCTCAATGCCACACGGTCTGAAACAACCGAAAACGTTTGCAGGAAAGTCAGCAATCAACAAATGCTTTTCAGGATGGGCCATTAATTTCTGTAATCTACTTTGTAGCATAACTTACCTCTTTTACACTATGTGTTACTGCCCAGGTCAGGAAAACCCTTGACATCACTTGGAAAGCAGTCAGAACAACAGAAGAGGGAACAATGCCTGGAAGATATTTTGCAATTAGTAAATATCCCTGACCATTGGAATGAGGGCGGGGAAATGAAGCACAGCTCAGTCAAAGTCCACTTACTCACAGTTTTTGGAAGGAAATCATTTTTTCTGTTTGAAATTTGAGACTGTGAAGGCTGTCCTGTGGTGTATTCATAGAGCTCAGCACAATGCAGTCCCCTGACCAAAAACTTTGTACATCAAAATGCAAATACAAGTTTGCACGTTGCTCAGTATACAACGCAGCTGAACGAGAGCTTTTGGGATACAATCTCTCAAATAAATCTGATTCACTAAAATAAACATACAAGATTATCTTTGTTACTATGATTCAGAAGAGATGTTTTGCAGAGGGTTCCCCCCAGAGCAGCAAATAAAAAACCCCCATCTATAAACAAGCCAAAAGAGACTGACTAGGAACCGACCGAGATTATGTCACAGTAAGACAAACAAGGTTGTTTTGTTATGGCCAAGACAATGTCAATCTAAGCCAAAAACATGAGATCAAATTCAATGACTCACCTAGCTACAATTTATGTCAACTCTACTCACCTCTCATTATTTATTAATTGCTCTAAAAAGGTACCCAACAGACAGTTTTAAACTTGACATTTTCAAAACATCAGTCACCTCACGCTGTGCGTGCCAGAGCAGCTCTTGGCAGACAGAGGGCTCCCCAGCCCAGAACCAAGCAGTAAGCCTTGCTCAGACCTCTCCCGTATACTGCACTGAGCCTCCCACCTCCTGCAGAAAATCCTCCAAGCTCTGACAAGTTCTCCCTCTCTCCAAGGACGTTCCCAACCGGGAACAGGCTGTATGCATCATAGCTTAAAGCTGGAGGGAGCTCTTATACCCCTCCTAACCAAGCAGGCTAAAGCAACATCAACTAGTGCTGACACTGGCTTATCAAAGGGTTACTGGGAAGCAGTTCTGCAGCCCCTCTGGAACACAAGACCACATCTCCTGCCATCCACTTGTGTACAGATATAATCTAAGGAGCATGGAAAAAATAATCCAAGGGAATTTTTATACCCTTACGAGTCATCATCTGCAAACAAGTTTAGTTTAAGAAAACAGTGAGGCATTGGTGCTCCAGTGTTTTTGCATTATAGCTTTGGAATTGTAAAAGAACGTTTTATTTACAAGTTTTTTGGCCTAGGGTTCTGAGGTTTAACTTATCCTTCCTGCCACCTGTTAAATAGGACTTCCACATCTGTCAAAAATAATACTTTTAAAGTATGGACTATTCAGGTTAAGAACAACAACAAAAAACAGCAATTGAGATTTAGTAAAATAAAATGGAATTAGAAGGACCACATTGGCAGCACAGGCAACTCTGTGACACACTCTTGTTTGTGACAGTCCTATTAGCGTTAATAGTTAATACCTCTGCTTTTCTGAATGACCACAATGGCTGCATATTCAGACCCTGAATGTTATCAGCTCTGTGTTGGAATACCCAGCATTAAAAAAACAATGCACTCAGCTATTTTGTTTGGTTAACCTAACAGGAGTGCCCACAAAAACCGGCATACTCATTACAGTAAATTGAAACAAACTGACTATAAGGCTTCATGTGGAAATAACTGATTTATTTACATCAAAAGCATTGCTTCCAAGATGGAAGAGGAGAAGAGAAGCTCTGGGGAGGACGGAGTGTTTACTGGGTAGAGAAAACTTGTTGGCCTTTCTTAAGAAGAATGTTCAGACAACTCCAGTTGGTTTTCCTTCACCTAAATTGTAGCTGTCTCTATGTCAACATCTACTCTAAGAAGGTTTTGCATTAATTTGAAGAGCATCTGACCGTTCACTTCTTGGTACGATCTGTGCACAATCTACCAGCTGCCCTTTACAAGGCAACGATTTCAGAGCAACTGAACTGTTGAGGAAGGCAGGAAATATCACATCAAACACAGAATTACGCTGCCCTCTGCTGACAAATTTATGGATATGATGTGAAGTTTTCCAGCAACCACATTTAATTACTCAGAAAAGTCTTTTGCACAAAAAGTCAATACGAGGTTGCAGGTCCTGAAGAGCCCTCCAGTATGGCGAGGACTTATAAGCAAAAAAGAAAAGGAAAAAAAAGCAGTTTTGTAGAGTTTTGTAGCTGCACCTTTAGGAAACTTTAATGCCGCCTTACTCTTCAAACAATAGCTAGCAAACATTCCCACAGGAGCTCAGGCACTTATATTTAAAACCAGGAGACCAAGAACCTGAACAAAAGACTGTCTCTTTGAGAAGACAGTTGCTCAGAAAAATCAGAGCTAAGCAAAGTCACAGGCAAGCACTGCTCCCTTCTAAAGCACTGCTCCCTTATTTTGCAGGGATTTCTACGCTCTCTATTCTACCATCAAACAATCCAGACGCTAAGGTGAAAATGCTCACTACTGATGATAACTAACTAGTAACCAAGCAGACAAGATGCAACTTTTCCTTCAGACATGAGGCTCTTCAGGCTGACTGACCCACGCTATCGCTGCCCTCCCCAGGCCACTGACACACAACTACTCTCCTGCTACCAAGCTAACACACTCATAGCGTTGGATTAGCAAGAATTATCAACTCAAGCCTTCAGTCTTGTGAATAGTTGCATTAAAGCATATCTGAATCTGTGATAAAGACTGATTCCCCCCCTGCCAATTACATAGCACATGCCTATGTACTACAGCACTTGGTAAAGCTCAAGTGCCCGGATTGTTGTTTTTACTGGGTTTTAAGTTATTTGCAGCTAGAAATAATGTTTGAGTAAAGGCAGCTTGGTACAGAACATTATAGGAGGTAGAGAATGGAGAGTCATGACCTCCTATAAAGCATTTATAAACTGCTCTAAGAGTTGTAACACTTGAAGGATGTAGATAAAAAACAGAATGTCAAGTAACGTCAAGTGAAAACCTGTTACATTTTCCTTTCTTTTCCATGATTTCACTGTCAAATATTCAGTAAAAAAAAAAGAATGTACTTCAAGCAAACATTAAGAGGTTATGTAGGATTTAAACCTGAAAATTCACAGAGCGTAACATCTTTTAGTGCTGAAATGCGGCTAAAATGGCTGTTTTCTACAAAAAGAATAAAACTGAAGATTCGCAAGCTTACCAAAGGCACAGTGCAGAATCTACAACAAAAAGAGAAACTGAAATTACTACCGTTTCAAATGAAGCAATTCAGAAACAATATTTAATTCTACCATAAGAGCTTTAAATTCCATACTGGTATTTCAAATATTAAGCCAACTGTTCAGCTCTGCTACCCCAGATAAATAGCAGACCAAAAGCTCCTTCAGTGCTTGCTAAAAGGCAATACATTCAGCATCTGTGGGACGTCCTTCTAGACTTACATTTACCTTCAAGTTACCTTACGGATGCTAATGAAAAAGCAGGCACTCAGAAAGAACTGTTCAAAGGCTGCTTTGTTTCTGCTGAACAAAACACTGATGGGGAACTCTGAGGAAGACCACCACACGTACCTCAAGCAAAGCTCCAGTTTGGAAGAATTTCAGGGGCTTTTCTATGGAGTAGTAAAGGCTATGGTAGCTACCTTTAGCCAGGTATGCTCGAACTAGCCCAACGGCAATCACAAGCCACCTGAAAGAGAGGAAAACGTCTAAGATAAGGAGGCATTACGTAGGGCATAAATACAAAGAAACCCTTAACCCTTCTCTCAATACGTGACAAAGCAGCAGATATACAACTGTGTTAAAACACACCAACTTTTTGCCCACCTTCTGCAACTTTGGAGCGTAACACACATAACATCCAATAGCTGGGTTCTCTGCAAATGTATTCCAATTAAATACTATGGTTTTTTGAACATCTTGCAGCATCAACACGACGGCAGCATCTTTAATATCTAGATTTACTTTTCGATGAGCTGTATTTTAGTTATGGAAGGCACTCATGAAATTTTAAACAAGATTGGCATCACGTTTCATTTAGCTTAAGCAGAAAACCATTTACTGTGAGTCAAATCTCTCTCACTATACTAGGATTTAAAGAACTGCGATGTAAGCAAACAAGAATCAGAAAGTAACCTTAATGCTTCAGTTCCAAGTAAACCCTTAGGCTTTATGACAGACCATTCAGCTTCATTTCCAAGATGTACTTCAAGGGAGAGTCATAAGTAACTGTAAGACAACCAGGCCTGCCTATATAACTTCAGCTTCATCATGAAGAACGTGACCTGCTAACCCTGCTCATGAACTCCTCAGCTAATGTGGGAAGTAACCCTGACAATCCTTACTGGTGGTTCCCTGGCTTTTCACTGCCTGGATCTCCCTCGGGCTGCCCTTACCTACTCCAAATACCACCTCGCCTCATTTCCACCTCCTTCCAAACCCAGAAGTGCTGTTACAAAGGTAGTGCTGAGCCCCTGGGTGTCACTGCTAGCAGCGGAGCACCTCACTGGAAGCGTCTGCAGACACAAAGTCCACAACAGCCTTTTACCCTTTGAAAAAGAAAATCACAGCTGTGGTTTTGGAAAGGAATTTCTTCCCATTTCCCGGTAATTTACAGCACTTTAGATGCTGGTAAGTACCACATTACTTTAGATATTATGAAGCGTATACAAATGTTCTCCCCAACGTTACGCTCAGTTACGTGAAATGCACTTTCAAGTGCCGATTTTTCAGTAATAAGCCACTCTGACATCCAAGCCTGTGTCTGTACCAATGTATGTCAGTACAACAACCATCAGCTATTCCCTTCCCGCCTGCACTTCTCAGAAGGCGAGCACTGAAGAAGTCAGACTGGGGCAGAGATGGGCAGTGAGGAACAAGCTCTCTTTTCTCATAGTAAGAAGTTGTTTCAGCTAAAGCTGTCTCATGAAACCCCAACAGTCATTGGCCAAGTAATTCCCGTTGATAAAGAATCAGATGAATGTGGCATCTGGACTCGGTGCAGAAGCACTACAGCAGTAAGGACTCTCCCTCGCAGCACTGAATGCTTCTCCTTTAGAGCAACAGCTCACAGCAGGCTGTCGCTCCCATGTTCCTCTGCTCCTCCCAATCTTCCCTGCCCCTTGAGAAATGTCACTAAATTGAGCAACTTCTCAGGTTGCACAAGATGAGGGCTCCTGTTTGTGCCTGCAGACATCTGCTCTCACCTGAGGAACTCGCCTCGCTCGCCTCCTCCATCCTCCCCAGCAGCACTGCTGGTAGCACGCACCAAAGCAGCAATCTGCACTACAGGAAAAGATGCTCCTGTTTGGGACTGAAGCTTTTAGCACCTCTATCCCTCTTCTGTGTTTCTTGCGTAGTTCTCCACTTTCAACAAGGAAAAATAGAAGAGAAGTGGATGAGCCAACCAAGAAAGAAGCTTGGAGAGAAGTTAGAAGGGCAGGAAGAGGCCCCAGTGCCCCAGGGAAGCAAAGCTAGGAGCTCATTTCTCCAGACTTCTCTGACCAGCACACCAACATCTACCCGATACAACAGCTGCATTTCATTCAGTAACTGCCACGCGTGAGCTTTAAGCCAGACTTCTCATACTCTCCGATTACCCCAAATTAAGGAAAATGAATACGGCATACACAGTTCATGCTTTCAGATGCTCAGACCTGACAAGCAAACATCGTGTTCGGGACCTTAGTTTAATTCCTTAGCTTAGCTTCAGAATGTGCCAACTTCACCAAAGTACTGCTTTGTCAATGCAAAAAGAGGACACGGCAAAGCTACAGACAGAGCCTGCAAAGGGGGGGTGTGCACTGCGACTCCCAGCAACTGCTCACTGCAGCTGTGGGCAGCGAAGCTCATAACCCAGAGCACTCCTTGCCCAGCACTGACAACACCGACTCACAAATTCCAAAGCTGCTGCATCAAGATTGACGTCGCTGAGCGAAATCCTTTTGAAATTCATTGTACGCATCGCTGTCAGTTACTTCTGCCCACAGGCACAGTCAGCTGTGGCACTCGACTACAAATAAGAGACATCGTTATGTTTTAAGTAACTTCTCCAACATACGCAGACTAACCAACAAGGAGACCCACCCCCGGCACTCAGGGGTTTCAGTCAGCCGTGGGTTTTAGGAAATAACCTCTATTCTGCAGCTACGCCTCCAGAATGAGATTGGGTGCCAGGCTGGGAGGGGAGCTCTGCTTCACGTGGTGACGGGACAACAGCATTCGACTGAAGGCAGAGCTGCTGTGTGTTTCACAGCACCGCTTCATCCTCCGCGCATCTCAGGGATGTCGGTGCTTTCACCTCAAGGTTCTCTTCCAACACAGTGCAGTGTGTGGAGCTGAGCCTGAGCTCCGACTGGCACAGGGATGGTTACCAACTACTGCCATCACCTGCACATGGACCTAACAAGGAGAGCAAAGCTTCTGCAACTGACTCCTGGAAAACGACCTTACTACGTGCCAGCAGGGAGCCGACAGATTTGTGCCACCTCATTCTGCTTTCCAACACTTGGGTTTGTTTCCCTTTTCTCTTCTGAGGAAGCAGAACTTTGCTACGGGGGGGGGAGCTCTCCTGCCACGATAAAAGCTCACGATGGTGAAAAAAACCTTTCCACTCCCACTGCAAGCTTTTATCTCAGGTTTGTGGGACTTTTTAATACCAGGAAGGTAAGTATCTGTACAGCAGCAGGCACGTAAGTGTGTTCAGTTCAGAGAAGTGCCCGGAGAGCTTCAATTGCCAACGCTGCGCTTTATTGTTGGGGTAGTTCAACATTTCTGGGGGACGGGGAGGGAAAAAAAGAGATTAAATCGCATCAGATGGGTGGGTAATTCTCTCTCTCCCTCTAAGCAAAAAAACCCTGCGCACATCACACGGAGCCACAAGTCTCAGCAGTCCCATTGCACAACCACACACCTGCTGGCTGAGCACAGCGCTCTGCCCCGCAGTCACCTTCGCTCCTGAGGAGCGCAATGGCTTCAGAAGTGGAGGAGCAGCAGAAGGAGCAGCACGAGCCGACAGCAGCGAGCCGCGGGCTGCAGCCGCCTCACCCCGCCCGTCTCACGTACGCCGGCCGTGCACGCACCCCCCGGGGCAGCCCTCACCCAGCAGGGCCGGCTCGCCCCGTGCCCCTTTTAAGGCTCTTCTCTCCTCCCACCCGAACTGCCTCCATCTTTCAAAAGTTGATTTCATTGTCATCCAAGTTACGCCGATACATTACGGCCTCTCAAAACCGCGGCGATGAAGTCTCCTTTACCCGTTTGCCGGCTGTCGCTGCCATCCCTGCGCCGAACGCACTCCGCTCCCCGCCCGGCTCCCTCTGCCGCGCGCGGAGCGGCCCTGCACGCCGCAAGCGGCCGCCGTCAGCATCACCCCGCGGCCGCAGCGGGGAGGGTCGGGGGAACCCCTCAGCACCGGAACTTCGCCTTTCTTTGCCGCTGCAGACACATCCCCCGCGTTCGAGTTCGCCTCTGCCGAGAAGGGCCGGGCCCGCGGCGCAGGCCGAGGAGGACGCGACGGCGCGCACGGCTCCAGCGTGGAGCGGGGCCGGGCACGGTACGCGCCCGTTCCGGAGCGGAGCGGCGCTCAGAGCGCGCGCACCCACTCCGCAGCGCCGGCGCTGCAGCCGCCCGGCACGCGCTACGGGACGGCGCTCCGCAGAGCGTTAAAGCCTCCCTGTGCGCCAGGCGGCGGGACTTCTCTCCGCGCCGGGACGGCCGCGGGACACGCGCGGCCCCCGCGCCCGGCTCCTTACCCCGCCGTCATCACCACGTTGTAAATGACGAGGTAGGCCGTGGCCAGGGCTCCCGGGCCCTTCCTCCGCCGCGGCTGCTGCCCGCCGTAGCCGTTGTCCGCCCGGCTCCCGCCGCTGCCCGCCGCCGCCATGTTGCGGCGCTCCCGCGGCCTCCGCCCTCTCTCGGCGCACGGCGGGAGCGAGGGGCGGGGCCTCCCCGGCGCCGTGCGCGGAGCGGCCGCCGCCGCCATCTTGGGGGAGGTCCGAGCGGGGTTCGGCCCTCGGGCTGCGGGTGCCGAGAGCAATCTCTTCCTTTGCGCCTTAAAACAAAGGCTGCAAACAGGGTTCTGCGGGATGAAGCGGGGCGGCGAACTCCTCAGAAAGCAGTGGGTTTTGTTTCCAGAGTGATTTATGTAAATTTTCGGACGGTAATTTGCTAGCACGGTGTACTCAGCCTTCCCAGTCAGCACAACCAGAAATGCTCGATAAGCGGCTCACTTGTTATTCATTTATGCAACTGCAAAGATTCCGTGTTGCCAAAGCCCGGCACTACAGGGGAGGGAGCTGTGACAGGCCGTGCCGGCTGCCCTGCCAGCAAACAGCACTGCAGAAATCTGCGTACCTGGCGTGTAACTTGCAGATGCCTCCTCATCCACCCGCTGTGTGCTCTGGGTGCTCATCACCGACGGGACTCTAATGGGGTCAGTGAGGTTTCTGCAAACCCAGTATCTCAACTAGTGTAAAGCAGCCAGCCCCCAGTCTCCAATGCCGCTTAAGGAGACTGGATTTTGTACAAAGGGAAAACAAAAGGAATGAAGCGGTCCAACCTGTGCAGCTTCTTGCGTAACCTCCGCTTCTGGGGGCTGTTTCAGCCCTACCACACCCAAAGCGTGGCTCTCTGCAAACGTCATACGGGCTGGACGAGGTTTATAGGAAGAGGTATCACCTTTTATTTGACCAGTTAGGATAGCTGGCAAAATTAGACAGGGTCGCAAGCACGTAAAGATTCCTTCTGTTGAGATAGAATAGCCTTCCTCCCGTTCTTCAAACTGACAGCAACAACAACAAAAGAATTGAAGGTTAAATACACATTGGAATCAATTGCTTAAAGCTGAATTAGGTAATGTATCACACCACTTCTGGAGCCTGTGGTTTCCTGCAGACTGAAGGGATGTTAACAGGAGGCTACAGAAGGATGGTAAGCTTGGTACATGCTTGGAGAAAAAGAGGCAGTTCATAGCCTATTGAGGGACTATTAAAGGAGGAGAGGGAACGGGACATCTGTGCAGTGCCACCAATATGGCATTTACAGGCCTTATTACCTACCCAGCATATGGACCTGCAGACCTTGCCATGCCCACGTCCTAGGCAATCAAAGCTGTATCTTTAGCTGCTTTGCCTGTCCAAATGGAAATCAGCAGTCACCAGATCGAGTACATTCACAAGGTGGTGGTGGAGCCCATCTTGCAAAGGGGACTGTTTCAAGGGCTGAAGGTTTGCTCAAGAAGCATATTGCTACAAGCAGACGTTTCACAGTCTTTGCTTTAGGGAGTTTCTATGTGGTTCTGCCTGGTCTGCTCTGCCTTGAACTGCATGTTAAAAGAAGTCTGCATAAGATCAGCACAAGTATACATGCTAAATGCTGTTAATCTTTACAATTTCTAGGAACATTGGTATGAATATGTGTCTACTTTTTGACTTTCCCGTTTTTTTCCTTTTTTTTTGCTCTTGCAGTCTTCCTGCACTACACATTTCCCCATCATAAGGAATTCTTATGCGTAAGAGAAGACCAGAGCTGCGGTGGTGTCCCATCCCATTCATGTTTGCAGTCACTGTGAGATATGCGGTAAGGCTGGAGACGTGTAAGTAGTACCAGCGCTGTGCTGCACCTGGGGGCACGTGGGCACAGCAGCCCTCCTGCTGCACTCACAAAACAGGGCGAGTGCAGCAGTACCGCAAAGACTGAGCAAGTTTCATTGTTGCCACCTCACCCATTTCTGTGCCAGGCAGGTGTGAGGGCAGAATAGGAAAAGACAGCTGCTGTCGGTTTCCTTAAGCGATGTGAACACAGCGACGCCTGCAATAGAGCATACAAGTAGCGTGCTTTGTGGTATTATTTATTTAGGAACTGTGAGTAACTACAGCCGTAGCGTTCTCATCTTTGCAATTCTGATGGTTTAACAAACAGGGAAAACATTAGCATATTTTTATTAAGGTACAAAATACACCCCATTGTTGCCTAAAACATTTAAAAACGTGAGAAAAGCTCTGTATGTTCTAAATCAGATTAAAAACCTTTCTGTATAAGGAATCGTGGCAATACCGTGTTTAGTATAACAAGAGTTCTTTATCGATTGAAAAGGAAAAGACATGCTGGCAATCTGAACTTAGCAACAGAGAGTAAAGCAGTTAAAAACCATTGTGTCATCCACATTAGTTGAGCTTTGAATGCAGAAGAGCAAATCATATGAAACACGTACACAACTCGGTAATATCAAGCAGCCTAAGGCCGATATTGTACACACCTGTAATGAAGTACACTGCCTACTTAACTGTGAGGACTTAAGGTATTCTTTTAAAGAGGTAACCTTTGAAATCGTTGCACTTTACACACGAAGTGGAAAAGAAAAAGAATCGCTTTTGGAATGATACGTAAATGGAAGAAAGACGTGCCGCTTTTGGGTTATGCGTATCACCTTACAGCCTCTGATATTACCTCCGAACAGCAACAACAACAAAAAATAAAAAGTGCCAATACTGTGAAAGGAAAGCAAAGTTATGAAGTCTTGAGTGCCTTAACCATTTCTGGAAGCAAGCCTGGGCTCGGGGCTTGGGGCTTCTTTATTTCTCTGCATTTTTGAAAAGGCAGCAGCCTTCCTGGTGCACGTTCCAGACAAAAACGAGACAGTCAAGCTCAGAGGGTACAAATAGGTCCTATATGCGTTAAGATTCTTTGGAAACTGCTAAGTATAAAGGAGTTTGAAATCCAGACTACTATCTTTTTGGCTACTCCAAAAAATCTGTGGGAGTTTCCAGCTTATCATCAGTTGAAATCTGTTTTGCAATTGCCAAATAAATGCAAGTAGAATTTTAACTAACCCGGGATTCCATTCACACACGTGCACGTCAGAGCCATTCGCTGACGGTGCAATAACCTATTTCTCAGAGCAGCATATATATAAACCATAGGTCATTATTAAACTGACCAGAAAAAGAGAAAGAAAAAAAGAAAAACACCCAAACAAAACAGAAGATATTCTGTCTTTGTGCTTTCAGTCTGTTTCCTAAGCAGGCGTCTGTAACCGCACTGACGTGCCAGGTTCTATAAGGGAAAGCTGACAGGGTACCATCAGCTGGTTAAGCACCAGAGCAGTACTTCAGCAAAGCCCACTGATATTTCAGCTCAGCCAGCATTAGAGCTGCACCAACAGCAGGGCAGTAAATGTGTTTGAAGTTAAGACGACGAAACGATGTTTAAACCAGATGAGAAATGAACCACAGCAACATGCAAATTGCAACACTGGCTGTATCAGACCTTCCCTTATAGGAGACACTGCCCTGGGAGCAGTTTCTTTGGACTGGAGCGATTCACCGCACGCCTGGCAAATGATTCCTTGTAAAGCAGACCTTAGGGAGCCCACTTAGCTGCAGTTTAGGCTGAGAAAATGATGGTATAGAGCAGTGAGCTCAGTAAACAGACCTTTTCTTTAAGAAGCTCAGAATATAATTGTAGACTTGTTTTCCGTACGTTCTAATTTTAAAGTGAGACTGGACAACTTACTCGATGACTTGCTTAAATGCTAGTAACTGAAATTGCCTGCTGATTTCAATTAATGCCCGTACATAAAGCAAACAGGTATCAACTGATCATGCTGAAAAAACAACCCCTCAAAGACCTATGTATCACACAAGGTGCTTTTGATAACTTGGTTTTCTGAGCCTTATCAGGAGAGTCTTTAAATATATTTTCTTCTTTTTTTTTGTTTTCTTTGAGCCTTGTTTCATTCTTCCTCCTCCTCTTCATCTTCTTCTCCTTCTCCTTCTCCTTCTCCCTCTTTTCCCATTGTTTCCACAAGGAGTTCTGCGGTGCACGTGGCTTCCCCAAGGCTGTTAACAGCTTTGCAGGTGTATTTGGCATCATCGTCCCCACATACTTCAGAAATAGTCAAAGAACAGTTCCCTTCCTCATCATAATCTATCTGGAAGTGACGGGACTCCTTGACAGGCTGATCATCTTTGTACCACATTACCTCAGGGTCAGGATAGCCTGCAATAGCGGAGAGAGACCAGCAATTGCAATAAATGAGTATTAACTCATCCGTCATTACTTTCAACTCTGATTCCACATCTGTGTATGGACATGCTGGTACAGAAATATTTCATTGAGTTTTATGTAAAATAAATGCAAATGACTGAGGTCTGTTTTGCTTTACATTTGCCTGAAACAACCTTATTATGAACAGGAAAATGGAAGCTAGCTCTGAGGTACTCGCTAGGTACCACTTGTAACTGCTTTTAAAGTGACTACGGAAAGCTTTTCATATGTCTTGGTCATCAGCCAGGATGGGACTCGTAATAGTGTATTTGAAGCTTACCTTGTGCTACAGCTTCTGTGGAACCTGCAGTTCCCAATGCTGACATTTAGTGTTTTGAGGGGACGGTGTTTGGGGCTACAACTGCAGTTCATTATCCTTCTCAGGCTGCTTTGTTTCGGCAGGTCTGAACTTTCCTTCTCCCAATCTGAGCCTTACACTCCAGCCTGTCCTGTAAGGTGACCGTGGCATTCCTGCTTCCTAACTTCCCTTTGTTAGGTTAAGCAAGGGAGTCTAAGAAAAACGTTTCAGTTATGCGTCTCTACAGGAGTTTCCAAGCCTTTTGTGAAGCAAATGGCTCTGCTGTACTCCAGCAGCCAGAGCAGGGCTGTACAGTCCATGCTGGAGAACAATCCCTTATACAGTACTCTTGGCTGCGGTAACAAACTGAAGGTTGTCTCAGCCAAGTTCTGCACTGTGATGGGAGGGTGGCTTTCCACAGAACAGAAATAAAGGGCGGAATCCCTAAATACAGCAAACGTTACAGTGGTGCACTGGAAAGTTTGGACTGTGGGCCATGTACATCCATCTATTTATTCCATGCAGTACTTAGGCACATACCCCTCACGCTGAGCATCCATCAGCAACAATAATCCATCCTCACATCTCCGCTGTGAGGTAGGAAACACAGGCAGTGAAAGAGATTAGGAGCACAGAAACAAACAAGCAGAAGGTCAGTGAGGCAGTTTCTGAAGCTAATTTTAAGGTTAGATATTGTCGAACGTTTTACACATGCAGTATGGTACTAACGGTATCCATTTTGTTCTAATGGCTCTTCTCTTCCTAATCTCCACTTTTCATTGACAGCTGTGACATAGAAACCTCAGTCTCATTGCAGTAGAAGTGCTCGCAGTATCTGCCTTCAGACTGCAAGGCTGGCCAAGCTAAGCTCCTTCAGTGACTACTCAGAAACTTACTCTATCTGCATATTCCAGTCTGAATTTCCTTTCTTGATCTTGCAAATTAAAAGAAATAAAAATCACACGGTATTTTCTAGCCGTGACTTTCGCAACCAGCACAGTGATATCATCATTACTACTTCTGCAAATGTAGTTAGGGATTTCTT
Source organism: Bambusicola thoracicus (assembly GCA_002909625.1). NCBI lineage: Eukaryota > Metazoa > Chordata > Aves > Galliformes > Phasianidae > Bambusicola > Bambusicola thoracicus. The sequence continues at coordinate 21,195 of PPHD01000004.1, forward strand.
TACCAGAATGCATGCACGATTTAAAGTCATCTTGAGGGCACCTGAGACCCGTCTGTCATTTCAGACAATGACTCCTTTTTGTTCTTAGCTTCCGGTAAGCAGTCTTTGCAGTCTTTATGAGTGTACTCTTGCAACCTGTGGTATTACACTGCATCTTGTTTTTATTGTTTCCACCCTCAAAAATCATCACGCTGTTCCCTCTCGGTATTGTGAACTAGTGACTCACACAGTGACTCCAGGAGGCTGCTGTTCTATGGCAAGCACAGAACAAGCCCATGCTGCTCCAGAGTTCTGTTACTGCAACACATCCATGCTGTGACATGCAGATATTGGTAAAGAAAAATGATACCAACACAGCAATTAAAAAAAAAAAAGAGCTACGTTACAGCACAGTGCAGAAAGGTGGCAGGGAAGGAAGGAAAGAAAGAGATGATGCTTATCCAATGTACCTTCGATTTTGCAGTCAAACCTAGCAGCACTTCCTTCCACAACCTCCATGTCAAGGATTGTTTTAGTAAAATATGGCTTTACGTGGGGCTTTTCCTCAGCCACTTCTTCAAGGAAGGCATCTGGAGGAGAGTGAAAATGCCGTTAATTGTTTTGCAGGGGATGTTCTCAAAAGATGCATTTTGTTTATTTTTAACCAGGCGGTAATGAAAGCTGCTTTTATTTCATTTCACTTAATTCTTCGGAGCTGATGGGACAGCGAGGACGTTAGCTGCGTAGCTGTGTGCCAGCCTGTCACAGCAGCACAAATATTCAGACCATAAATAGAATGAAATCAACGTGCAGGCCACTGCGCTATGAATAATCTTTCATTTTTCCTTGAATTTGTTTGTAATGAAAACCAGACTTCTGCTGGTCTGAGGGAAGAACCGCTTCAGCTCCGATCAGTCTATGTGGGTACTTCAGAATGACTTGCTGGATCTTCAGAAGCGTCAAACATCTGCACCTCTGATTGAAATGCACCACAAATCCACACTTCTCATGGAGATTTAGGGGAATAATGTGGACGTTTTATTTAAAAGCGTCTATCTGAGGAGCACCGTTCACCCATCACACAGCTCTTGGTCACAGCAAGCGTTAATGCTTCACTGCTTGCTCGCTCTCATGAGGAGCCAATACATCACTGCAAGTTTTGTATAAACATGCATTCCCAAACTGATACAGAGTGCAGCTGAAAAATCTGCCTTAATTCTTTGCCTTTAAAAAGAGAACGGTTTGCTACCACTGCTTAGGCTGGGGCATTTTGAGTATCAGAATATGAGAACAATGACTTTTTGATAGATCTCTTTAAAAGAAAAAGAGAAAGATAATAACAGAGACAGAGTGCAGAAATAACCAACTCAACAATCAGTCTCTTCTAACGTTTTGCTCAGAGTTTTCCTAAGATTCCCGAAGAGGTAAAAATGAATTGCAGCAAAGTTCCTTACCTTCGTTCTCTACTTTGTCTGCATTTATCGGGCTGGTAGGCGAGCTCCCAGAGGCCTTCCTCCCACTCATACCAGAAATCATTGCCATGGATGACAGTCTTCCTATTGCTCGGACAGCATGGCCTGTTTTCTAAGACATAACACAAAAGGCTTCTGCTCAATCCAATCCAAAAGGCATGTGATTTTCTGTGACAATGGTGCTTCGTACAAATTAGCTGGGATCTCTGCAAACCGCGCTGGAATTGTTGGACAAACTGCTTATATATAGCTCTGATGTTTTAGGAGAGACAGAGCAGGCTGGTCTGAATTACCAAATTTAGTTGCAGATATAAACTTCCCCTGATGAACTCATACCTAAATGAATGTCTCTGTTAGCTGAGGATAAGAAGCGCTGTGCAAGAGGGGAGCCAGCAAGAAAGCTATGCACTGTTTAACTGCAACTTAGCTCTGGTGGTGGATGGGGTTCTCGATAGCCTTATGGGCTGGACTGAGTTTCATCAGAATGAATAAGCAGCTAATATGAAACGAATGAGAAAGTACCATCTGCATGAGGGAAGCAGACCTCTGACAGGCTCAAGAATCTACCACCAGGGTGCTAAAATACGCTCAAACCACACTGCCTGTAGTACGGACACGTGTGTTTTTGTACAGCTTGCATGAGCTCCTAAGAAACACGTAAGACAGAACCTAAGTGGAAATATAAGGTTGATTTAACATAAATGAGTATTCTACAGGCTACTAAAAAGGCTGGACCAGGATTTTATGTCTCAGCTGCTTTAACTATCAGAGTGGCACAGATGAGTATAACAATTCCAGCATTAAGAAAACAAGAAGATACGGAGAAAAAACACGTTAAATGAAATTATTAAACCAATGTCACAGTCCCACGAGAAGCTGGGTGCCTCTACAGGACAGGAACTACTGGCTTGGGAGAGTTCAGGTTTGTTACAGATAACAAAACCCCACAGCAGTGCAGGGAGGAAGGAATCAGACCCCCAGAAGAGGCAAATCTATGCTTGGACTCATCTGCCTATAGCAGAGGAACAGAGTCCCGTTGCATGCATGGCACAGCCTCCTCCTGCTCACCCCCGGACACCCGCACCGCTGTGCTGCATTCACACACGGCTCACATGGGAGTTTCCCTTGCAGAAACTGCCTGGCACGACTTATTTCTTGGAATCACAAACATCAGATATACAGAGACTTATTAGGATAACAAGCCCACTGGTACATCCTCTTCGTTACCTGCCATTTTCTTCTGGCCATATATTTCTTCATCCTATCTTTGGAAAGTTTTTTGGCTTCCATGTTTTTGGTGTCTTTTTGCAGCCATGGGTGCTGAAGACATTGAGTACAATTTAAGCGACTCCTGTTTTCATATAAAAAGACCGGTCAGTGTTGCCATTAATGACAGCTGCTTTAACATTATTTCCCTCTCTCTTTTCTCAAAGCTGATCTTTCTGTCTCCTAAATTTAGCAGCGCAGATCACATGGCGCTGCTTTCCCAGCCATGCTTACTTCCCAAACTCACTTTCTCAATTTCTGGATTTTTTTTTTTTTCCGTTGTTGAGAAAGCTGTGCACTTTCGAGTGTGAATAAAACATTATAAAACAGAGCACGAAAAGCCATATGTTTTAGGCATGGAGCAGATACAGCAGAGCCACGATGGCGATGATCCAGCTACCTCATGCCTGCTGAACCCCGTCCCAGATCGCTCCCTCACTTCTAGAAATTTCCCTGTTTCCACCACTTCGTACCCTGCCTTCCATACAGCACCAAGCAGGTAACAAAACAGCAGCATCCAAATCTCTGGTTGCACCACGCCCATTCTCCACTTTGTAATCACAGATTCATAAAGGTTGGAAAAGGCCTCCAAGATCATCCAGTCCAACCATCAGCCCACCCCCACCATGCCCACTGGCCATGTCCCTCAGTGCTACATCTCCACGGTTCATGGACATCTCCAGGGATGTGACTGTTGCTTGCCTGGGCGTGCACACCTCGTAATCCCCTGCTATCTGTCAATCCCATTGAAACTCATTGCAAGAAGCAGGCTTTCTTGCTTTGTTCAGTCTGCTGTAAGCAGGGTTTCCCACTCTATTTTTTTTCTTGCCCAACTGCTAGATTTATACTGTGGTATGTGGAGGCACCACATTCAAAAAGCCACAGAAGGAAATAAGCCTAGTGAAACTGCAGCCCATTCAGATCAAGGCAGAACACTGATGCAGCAATCTGTGGTTCTTATGTCGTGGTCACACTGCAGCAGAGGCACAGTGGGCACACAGAGCCTCAGGACGCGCCCGGCCTGAGGGAAAGCAAAAGCAGAAAGTGCAGGCGATTAAAAGTAAGCGCTCCATTCAGCCCCTGCACTGTGAAATAAACGCCAGCTGCACGCGGGCAGAAGGACACGCAGAGCTCCTTATAAAGTATTGCCAGAGGTGCCTGCGGCGATGCGGCAATTCACAGCAGGGGAAACGAGACTGGCAAGTTTGGCTAAATGCAAACATAGAAAGTGTATCGAGTCCAACTGCTTTACTTCATGTCTTTCTTCAGTAGATTGCTGATAAAGTCCTTGGCATCGTCAGAGATTTCATCAAAAGCCTCATCATCGAAGTCCCACGTGGCCGAGGTGACATTGGCCAGGGTCTCGTTGTCGTTGTCTCCCATGAAGGGAGAAAGCCCGCTGACCCTGGGGTAGAACAGACAGACGGACACAAGGAAACAGCGTCAGTTTGCAAACGGAATTAAATTAGCGTGTGACATCCCCCGTGTCCTGCAGATCTTTGTCAGTCAAAGCTTTAAAAAAAAAATGAAGACTCAAAGCTAACTGCAGTTGGGGATACAGGTAGGGGAAGAGACCTGAATTTTGACTGCAAAACTGAAGGGAATGATTTTGCTCTTTCTTCCTCTCTTCTCAAGACTTCTGAGGAGTGAACGAGAACTAGGTGAGAATGGAGACTGAAATGACTTGTGTTGTTCTGCATAAATAATATTGCCACCTTCACACCAAAGTCAGTTGGACAGCTTTTGTGTGTGTGTGTGTGTGTGTGCATTCATAGTGCCTTTCCTACCTTTACCATCAAACCAAGTGTTTTGTACATTTTATTCCATTTACTTCTGTAGAGAAAAGAAAGGTGCAGCATGAAATAATGGCGTTCCCAGGACTACTTTGTAAACAAAACCACACACCCCTCTCTCCCTGAGTTATATTGCCAGATAAAACAGTTCTACTTCACAGCAGGCTGTAAAGCTATGCAGATGCATCCAAAAGTAGTTTGGTTTTTACGTTCTCAATCAGTCACGATGATGCTTGAAATGGAAATAATACCCTTTTATAGCATAAGTTGAGCTTTCAAGGCTTTTAACTCAGTATAACTGATAAATGGCAAGTGAAAGGCAATTACAGAACATCGTGGTCTCATCTCTGCAGTGTATCTTTCTGTAGCTGAGCTGTCATTCATTATACTGTACCTTTGTGCAGCCAGATTCTTCTGATATCTGTCTAGATCAGCCTTTCAGTAAACACGTTCAGACGAAAGGTTGGTTTATTCCTTGAAACTGCAAGTTAGACAGTTTTCCAGGTCCCCATCCTGGTATGCAATCTACCCGATAACCTATTCTCAGTGACATTGTATGGACTTTATTTCCTTTCTCTGTACAATCATGTTAACCATCCTCTTAAACAATCAGATATATTTCAGTAGTAGCACTTTTTGAATTTGGAGAAATAAGTGGAAATGATTAGGGTTCTGGAAACATTACATGGAAAAATACTGTGATGCTTCTGAATATCACAGAACAGATTGGTAAGAAAAGAGATTGGGAGCAAAGTGAGCTGCTAGATTAATAATAGTAGTCTAATCCCCTGCTAAGCCATTTTGCTACTCTTTTGTTACTAATTACATTCAAGATCTCATTCAGATTTTTTTCCTATGGATTTTACTTCCCTAAGCCAAGCAGCAAGACACATTCTCTGAAGTTGCAGGCAGGGCAGATAGGAAATCTTTCACCATTTCTGGAAATTGTGTGCAGTACAGCAGAGTGCAGAATCTTGCATATATACCTCAGAAATTTGCTAGTAATAATACATGAGGATGAAGATAAAATGTTGCTTTCTTCTCAGGCAGAAGGTAGATGAGATCAGAAGGCATCTGCTGTCTTATTTTTCAGTATCTAGGGTGCATTCAAATACAACAGTGAAGCCTGCCTTTATAACTGTATAAGGTGGCATAAATTTATGCACATATCATAGGCACGAGTTGCAGAAAGCGGGAAGATTAATAGGCACACACAAAAATACTCCAGTAAAACAACCTACTTTACCGTAAGTGTTCTCTGACTTTGACACAGTTTACTGGAAGAGACACGTGTTATACCTGATAGCACTGCAGAGCTGGTGCAGCCACCACAGAACGAGGGACTCTGCTTTGCCCTCACGCACATCAGCAGCCATGGCCAGGTGTGTTGTTGATGCAAAAGCTCCATCCTGGAATCCATAATGACCTCCTGCAGAGCCTTACAGCTACTTTCACTACAATATTTAAGCATTTTTCCTATTAACAACAATAAATATTCTCTCTCCGTAACGTATTAGGAGGTGAAAAGATCTCATCTGTATCACAGTTCTAAGTTTTGGCTTACAGATCTGATTTCTAAGTTGCCTCTTTTGTGACTATGTAGTAAGCACAATAATCTCTCAACCAATTCCGTGGCTTACCAAAAGGCTCACATTTTATACTAATAAGAGGTCTGTGAAATATTTATTTAATTCACCATCAATTTAGGAGATGCTCTTCACGCTGTTAAACTTCCAGAGGAAACACTTGGGTAGCCAGAGCAAAAACAATCCAATTTCCCTTCAACACTTTGTCGAAGGATAGCAAATGTGACCTTTGCATAGTATTACCACAAATAGTATTATGCAGCTCTCGTACTGTAAAAATAGTTTGGCCTACGTCCAGAGATTAAAGCTGCTCTATTGAGAGAACACTCCCATGCTACAGGGACTGTTACAGACAGTGCCCATTGCTCCACACTGATATTGCAGATGCAGGGTTTGGAGACATCGGGCTTTCTGGGCAAAGGGACTGCATGTCACACATAGCTTTTGACAGATGAGGGATAAATAGGAGGAGATTAGAGTGGTAAAATGTGGTTGGGTTGCTTTGGTTGGCTTTATTTTATTATTATTATGGAAGAAGAATTGCATGACAGGATTATCTGCCATAATCTTATTTGCTTTCATAGGATCAAACCACTCCATGCATTTGTTTAATTACCCGGCTGGTACCCATTAATCTGCCATTTCTAAACACCACTGTAACAGTGCCCCTTCAAAGGCTTCAGTGAACGTATTTTTGCATTTCTGAACGTGCTGTTGCAAGTTTATAAGGTGAAAATTATCTTGTCTGTCCACCACGGTTTTACATTGTGAATCAGTTGCTTTGTCATGAAAATACTTGTAAGGAGAACTGGATCCTTGTGTGTAGTCAGAAAGCTAAGGAAAAAAAATAAACAGCCCAGAAATGTATGCAGGGTATACTCAGAAATTCTTTTCTTTATCACAGATCTCACTGACCTAAGTCTTGGTTGTTCGTTTCTTAATAGCCATTTAAAGTAATAATGGCCAAGCAACTCTTTTGACAGATTATGGAAACAATTTCCTTTTGGAATGCTGCAGCTAAGTGATAAAGATGAGCTACCTCTCCAGAAAATTAATACTGAGCTTACATTGTGAAGCTACTATTAGACAAGAAGCAAGATGTTTACTGAAAACATTTTTCCAGCTACTTAACCAGGCATCTTCCTGGCATGTTGGAACCGTTTGTTTAGAAAGTCTTTCACGGTTTCCACTTCTAAATAAAGAAGAAAGATATTTTATTCTCAAGACAATCCTTAATGTTTATTGGTCTATTCTAATGAAGCTCTGACTGCACATTTAGAAATGTCAAGATCAAAAGGGTCCAACGTGGTCACCGGTCTTAGTGCCTATGTAACAAAGACCACAGCTTTCCACTTGGAAGTCTTTGAGCCAGAACCTTTGCCAACCCAGGAAAGATGGGCTTGCTGCACATCTCATAAAATGGGACTCTGAGCGTTACTCTGCAAGAAGAGTTTCCAACAACAACTGATTTGTGCTGACACCGAGCTCCTGCCTACAGTTTTTGCATTGCAGTAATAGTGAAAAAAGTAACAATTTCCAGTGTGAAGAGTACCTCTGCCTCGTTCTGATAAACCTGTGCAGGTTATGCCAAGTAAGCCCATTTAGGCAGAGGTGATAATGGCTGCACCCTGGAGATCACGTAGTGGTTGAATGCTTTTACAAATAAAGCTTATAATAGTTTCATTTATTGGAGATGTGCATCCGCTGTACAAAACAATCTCTTCCTTAGTGGAGGGCTGACTCACTCCCGTACTGGTGATTGCAGGGAAGAAATGGACCACTGATGCCCACGTAGAGGAACACAGCTCATTGCTGAAGCCACGCCAGTATTCTGCTCTCATCCTTGTTTTACATGCTCAGTGGATTAATGTGGAATCGCCCTTTGCCAGTGCTGCTGACCAAATAATTCATTTTCTTTTGAGCATTAGTCTTGACATTAAAGGCCTCTTAGTTTGCTTTGTTGAAGAAAAAAGATTGCTCTCTTATCTTCATATTAACAAGGCTTAAATTTTTAATGTAGCATAGAGCCAAGTGCAAGACAGCAAAGGCATCGAAGTCCTGAGTGCGCACACTCAAAAGATGAAGGATGCTAAAAGGTCTTTCAACTGACCTAACTGCTGAACGAGGGAGGAAAAGGAGCAGCGATGAATAAGACAGTAAATGAAAACGAAAGAGAATGTCTGAAGAAGCAGGGTATGTATTATTAGGCAGACAATGAACTTGTATTAGTAACACTCTGAGGTGACAGAAGGAAAAGTGCTATCTTCTCTCAGTGCAAATACAGAGCTGAGATCTTTGGCTAAAATCTGGTTAGAAAAATACAAAATCTAGAAATTGTTTCAGATTAGTAAATATTAGAAGCACTGGCTATCCAAATGGATCACTGGAAAGAACTGGAAATGAAAAAAGTGACAAACAAGTATTTCTGCCTGGACTAAGTTGGACAGAAAGAGCTGGAAAGAATTCAGGAGGTTTTAACCTTCATTAGATAAAGGTTACAGCAAACGCAAAAAGAAACACTGAAAGAGACATAAATGGAGATGATATACACAAGCTATAATATTTGTGGCCTGTTACTTCAAAGGCAATAGATCAACTTAAGTATGTGGGACAGTTCTGTGATGCAGAACAGGACAGAGAGCAAGATAAAAGTGAAAGATAAAAAGCATGAGGTGGAGAATACAAACAGGGAAATTTAAGGAAGAATGGAGAGTGATGAAGAGATTGGACCGAATCAGTTATCCAAAAAGATTAAAAGGATTTAAAGTGTAGCTTAGAAATGTGGAAAGGATATTCATGAGTTGTAGGATGGAATTAAGTCAATCATGCTATAAAGGAGATACGCAGCAGAGTGCAATACCTGTACTTCTGCCCGCATGGCAGGAGGGAGATTTACCTGAAGAGTTTTGGAGGAGCAACTTCACCCTGTTTCTTACTTGAGGAAACATCTCAACTAATCATTCTTCTGTAGGGAAGACCCTTCACCCACAGAGATCTCTTAAGTAGCCTCTGCTGTGCCTGGGCTGTGTTTGTTGGTTGTGCAGAGCATAATGGGAACATGTTTCTCTCCAAGCAGGTTACAGGCCTCTCAACTGTCTTGAACCCTACCATGAAAGAGATGCTGTCAAGTCATGCAGTGCTCCCTGCAACTTCACTTAAAGCATATGATGGACTCAGCAGCCCTGGGCCCATCAGCTGTCCGAAGCAGCCCAGTGCTTATGTCCAGTGCTGCTGCAGTGCTCAACTCTTCTTCCATGATCTGACTCACCACATCAGTGAGAGAGAGGATGCAAATGCTGAGGAACAAGCACAGTGATGGGATGGGAGGCAGGCACCAATTGAGCGAGTCTTACACTTCATACATGAGATTTGGCAGTTCTGAGCTTACAAACAAAACAAGAAAGCAGAGTTACAGTTAATGAGAGATCCAATTCTCAATGACTTTTATTTGCATTCTGTAATGATGATGTGATGGTCCCTTTTGGATAATGGCTCAGAGTTGAAAGACTGCAAAAATAGCTGGACTTCAAGGAAGTGAAGACAGACTGGGAGCCTGTCCCTCCGGGTGGGGAGGGAAAATCCAAGTGATGACTCACAGCTCCTCACAGCCCTCCCCAACCGCTATTACTTTGTTCTTATGGCAAGAAAGACAAATCCTCATCAGTACTGCTAATCATTATTGTGGCAATAGTTATGCATGAAAAAGATTTTCATTACATTTGGGTAATGTAAGTTTATCCTCGTGAGGATTTAAATGAGCTTAAAGACATCTTTGCAAACAAGTTATTTTGTGAAGTATTTCACAGGGCATATCAGATCAGGTGCAACACCTCCCCAGTCCCACCAGCATACAAATTTCTTTACTTCTGGTGGCACAGAGGGACTGGGAAGAAGCAGTTCTGCCCCTGCCAGCAGACTGATCTTTGGCAAGGCGTTTCGCAGTTCTGTTTCACCTGATCCCTTTGCCCTACAATGATGACGACATGGCCAGTTTGTACTGTATGGGAGCAGAAGCCCTGGCTTGGTTTCCCTTGGGAACACACACAACTGCCATTGCCAACGTTTGCCACGCATGCCTGACATTTCTCAAAAGAAATAGCCTGCTTATATTTCAAGCACACAAAAACTCGTTGTATACTTTGGTTAGAAACCTCAAATGCGTGTATCTTATTTGAACAGTTTGTTTCTTAACGTGTAAAAGGCCTCTAGAGGGCAATGCAGCATCGATTTCACTGGTGATTTTTTCATTGCTGCACAGGCAGTTTGAGATCTCCACACCACTCTTCCAGCGCTCAGTAACACAGGAGACCTCAGAAGTTAGAGAAATAAATGGATTTGTCTTCTGAGTACAGCTTGTGTGGTCTAAATTATTTGAACTACAGAATGATCCAAATGAGCTTTCAAGATTCAGGAAAAAAAATGCTGGTACTAAATGGAAAATGAAGGTCCTGTAAATAAACTGGCAGAGCAAAGTGACCTTGAAGAATATAGCACACTTTACATATGAAACAGAAGATAACAGAAGTATTCAGTCTTGGCTGGGAGTAAGAGAATCGATGCAGAAGCTTTTGCACACGACAAGGAAGAAAATGATGTTGCTTAGTCTGGAAAGGAGAAGGGTATGAGAACAAGAATAGGCTGACAAAGCACAGAGAATTGCAGTAAGACTGAGCAAAGATGAGGAGAAAATCTCTACATCACCAGGTGTCAGGGATGAGGCCAGGCAGGGAGAAGAGGGCTCTTCCAGAAAAGAAAGCAAGATACTAACAGAAGCCTGGTAAGAGAACGAGCAAAAAGATCTCCTACTTACTTTCTATTGAAACTGCAGTGAGGGAAAAACAACCACACTGAGTTTCATCTCATTCATTTATGTAGCATCACATTTGCAAAGTAACAGTACGAAGAAGATTGATTGCTGTTCTAGGCACGAGAGCTGGGAGGTGTTATTTCCACATACATTTCTCTAAACCCACTGAAGTGCATAATCGCATGTTGTCAACTCACATATAGAGACTGCACCAAGTACCAAAATGTGAAACCAGGAGCTGCAGCCAACTGTTCTTTAAAATACGTTCATGAGGTTGATCCATGCTGCTTTTAAAATGTATTTATTCAGTGGTTTGCACTTAATAATAAATTAAAACGCACTGTGAAAAGATACAGTAACGCTGAGATATTTTAGTCTGTCCCATGGGAGATGTAATCTGAATAGCAAGACCTCAGAATTACACAAGAATTTTCTCTCTTGAGAATAAAAGAATGAGAAGATCGTTTACAAGTGCACGCCCAAACGTTTTACTTAACCAGCTGGGAAAGAAAAATAGTTTGAAATTAATAATAAAATACGATCACATTGGCTTTTAAATGAGAAATGTGGTTGGTTTGTGATATAAGATGTATAATGCTAAATGGCTGAAGTTCTAGAACTGCTAATTCTGCAGTTCACTGCTTCAGAGATCAAAGATATTTTATTAACCACGCTGGAGATTTTAAATATAATATAAAAGGTCTGAAACGTGGAGAACACCCAGAAGCTGATGGAAATTTCATATGTTCAGAAACGGTTGGGATTTAGATCAAGAATAGCAAAGATACTCACAGGATGTAGCAGATAACTCCTATGCTCCACATATCTGTTTCATATCCAATAGGTTCATAGTTTATAACTTCTGGAGCCACAAACTCAGGTGTCCCAAAGAGAACTTTGAGAGAACCTGCACTTTCTGTGAAGGATGAAAGAGAAAGCCATTAATTGCTGCATTTGAATCTTTAAAAACTATTATTCTCCAGCAACAGAAAAAAACTGTTTTTGCACATACGTTTGTGGTATTGTTAACAATTCTTATCAGAAAAACTAAATCGTGAGTGAGCTGCTATTTTCTTAGCTGGAGCATAAATAATAATAATAATAAAGAACTGTATATTAAGCATTCTCTAACATACAACACTGTGCAAGGCAAAAATAAGGAGGCTGTATTGCAAAGAGTTCAATCAGTTTCACAAGAGGATTTCAGGATTCCAGGGTCAGAAAAGGGTTTTAACAAATTATCTGTGATTTTTTAAAGCTCAGGGATCTGCACTTTATGGCAGAAATACAGTAATGATAACATTATAATAAGAAATAATTATTTTATTACAACATATTTTTATAGTTCAAACAGGAAATAGAATCAATATTGGGTTGCATATCTTTTAACTGAAGTAGCACATTTTCATTGATACTCATTTCAAATAGAATGGGAAGAAGAAGAGAAAAATAAGCAAGCATGGGCAGGAAAGAAGTTGAAAAGAATAGATTAGGGGTTGGGAAAAAATCACTTTTAATTAGAAAAATGTTTTCTAGAAGTAGAAAACGGTCAGGAGATGAATTGTTTCTGACTTGAGACGAGCTTGGATTTGGGTTGAGAAACTCATGTCCAGTCTGCACGTGTACTTGAACAATCAAGCCTTAAGTGAGATCCATTATGTTGCGTTCATCTTTTGTGCAAGAGTAGCATCTAGATTAGGCACTGTACAATGACAGAGAGAGGAGCCATTTCTGTCCCAAGGGATTACCATCTACACAAAGCAGATACGTATGGGAAGAAAGACAGATGTAACAGATTCCAGTCCTGCATCTGTTAAGGTATCCACACATACGGAGATTTGCAGCTTGGTCATCAAGAGAAAAGCTTGAAAAAAAACCTCACCAAATAAATCACAGGTCAGAGTTTCGAGAAGACTGCCCTAGAAGCTACTTGTCCACAATTCCAAATTGTGAGAGAAATTTGTATCGACCAAAACTCCCATTACCACACTTTTCAACATAATCATACAATCAAGCTGCTACTTTTCCAAGTTATGTAAATTCCCAACATACAAAATGAAAATTGAAGGATATTTAGGGTTAATGACTTCCCTACAGATTAAGCAGCATGCTTACAGCAAATTTAAGCACGACTACAGTGAATTATTCACAGTTGCACCAGTTTCCCATTGTAAATGCTGTGATGATAGTAAATTAATTGTGCAAACCTCATTTTCACACGCTACCTCTGCTTTAAGATGCCTCTATCTACAGAGACAGGCCATTTCTGAGATAGAAACAGTGAGAAGGAAGCCTGGGGGTGGTCTGAGGAAACCGCCTTGTTCCCTGCATGCAAGTTCACCAACACCGAGATCCTTCCTGCTGGCTCTCTGACTGGCCTTCAAAATAGCTTTTTTACACCAAAAAGGCAGATCCTTTTGTTTTCTATTCAACCTAAGAACAAGGCCCATGTCTTCTCTATAATGTCAACGAGAGATTGCCCTTCCTCTTCCAAGCCCAAACAGGAAGCCTGAGATACTGTTTTCACCACTGCTTTCTTTCTAAGGTCAGCACCCACGTGTATTTACAACAGTACTTACGAAAAAGTACCAAAATTTGTCACAAAGCGCCTATTTTTCTGAAAGCTCCATCGCGATCATCAGAATCTCAGGCTCAGATGTTTCACATCCAAGTTTGGAAGCTTTTCTGTGCACTGTGTAAACTACCATGAGCCAGCGTGCATGCAGAAGGCTGGTGTACTAAATGTGCTGCCCATGGATCAGATAAATGTTTTTTGAAAACATGGCATTTGAGCACAAGCATACAGTGTGAAAGAACGGATACAGCATTTTTTGCGTATAAAAGAAAAAAAGAAAAAGACCTTTTCAAGGCAATAGTATGTCAACTCTTCACCCAGATGTTTATGAGCCTGGTACACAAGTAGGATCTGTGTTTGGATATCATTTAGTTGAGACAGAAAGTTGACAGGCTCCCTGGGAGCTGTTGCTGACACAGTATATCCTCAACTGATGAATAAAAAAATCTTTACTCAAAAGCCATTCTCTTCTCCTCGAGAAGTTTATCTTGAACAATTTTCTACATGTGTTCCTCGGCACACCAAAAAAGGTCAGGAAAATATCCCACTGCAGCTTTGGTATTTCCTGACAGTAGAAGAGAACTAATTAGCTGCAGAAAATGACAGCAGAAGGAGCTGGTCCTAATTTCTTTAAAACTGAAAGAAACAGGGAATATTTAAGTCCATTCATTTGCATTAGTTACAAACAATTATAAATAAATCTCAGAAGCTGAAATGCACAATCGGTCACTGTTCCCTTTGGCAGTCCCTTGGCTGAGTGCTATCTGTTGCCGCAGGGCTATGGCTGGAGTACAAGGGCTCCTGATCCTACGTCTGTCAGACCAAAGTGAATTGGACAGTCAATTCCAAAATCACAAAGCTTGAAGGAACACAAGTGAAGGAATGTGCTGTCAGTGCACCATGTAGCACAGCTGGCAAAAAGAGGTCACTTCACGAAAATTGATTTTAGCACTTTTTGAGTAAATGAGATGGTAAAATTGTTTCCTGCTTTTGAAGAATATGTCAGCCAAATGTGACAAACATCTCAGTGGTGAACACAGTGCTTTTGATCTGGGGACATGGAACAGCAGGGTGATTTTCTCTTCCTAACCATACGCCCCAGGATGTCCAGGATGGCAGGCTATGTGAAAGAAACAGCAAGTACATTCAGTGTAACTGTGCAAGAAATCGTAACATATGAAGCCAAATGAACATACAGTATTGTAAAATCAAACTCAGGTTCAGTGCTCTTAAGCGTCCTCCTTTTATATAAAAAAAAATATAGATAGGTTTGAGATTTGCTACATGGGACATAATTGTAGCAGCTCACCAACCAGGGCCAGCCATGCAGCATACAATAATGCCACAACATTACCAGAAAAATGGAAAACTTAATGGGTGTGAACAAGCTGCTGACAATAGGATCTTCCTCTTGCTAAATGTGGGTTTAACTGTGGTTTCACATTATTAAAGTAGCTGAAGAAGTTTCTATAAAAACGCCTTCTGTGGTTACATGCATATCTCTTGTTGATGAAACCTGCTTACTTCAGCAGTACTGTAAGCATAGTTCTCCAGGCTGACAGCTGGAATATCTGCAGATGAAGTCTTTCACGTATCTGGTAACAAAACCTTTACCAATAGATAACAGTTCTCCTGCCTCCCCAACAAGAGCAAGACCCAGCTTGTGCTCCCAAAAAGCCATGGACTCCATGCTGATGAAGGAACGGAAGTGGCATTGCTCTATTTTAATGAATGGAATAAACACCCACGTCTCTGAATTCACAGTGCCCATGTGACTGAGATTCACGTAATGCCCTTTTGGAATTTCATCACCTGAAAACCTGATGAGTAGATTTGTCTCCTGTATTCACTGAATACACCATTTTTGGTTTGTTTTAGTAAAAATATGTTCTTGGGCATGTAGTCATCTATTATTTAATTGTCAAAAGAACTGGGATGAGCAGCAGGTAGGCAGACAACAAAAACCAGAAGGCTGTAATTTCAGACTCTACTGTTACAATAATAATTGTTCTGTTTTATAATAAGCGCTAAACGGAATCTTGATTAAAGAGGGAAAGAGGGAAAGTTACCACTAAAATTCTATCTGTGGGCCTCCTCACCTAGAGAACAGCAATCCATAAGAATTGTCTGAATCGAATGGCAAATGAGTGACAAATCTCAGTTCACTCAGAGTGAAGGCTTCATAGAATCACAGAGGTTGGAAAAGACCTCTAAGATCATCAAGTATTTTAGCTTTCTAGAGCTGATGGAGAAACCCTCCAAGGCCTTACGCTTTCACATTGCAGGTCATGTTGGAAATCCAGAACGAATGATAAGAAGCTGCTAAAAACAGCTTTGGAAGAGAAGAGGATTGTCAAATGAGCCTTTCTTTTTTTTTTTTCTTCTTTTCAATTCTGTTAGGCTATTTTTAAGTAGCGTAATTTTATTAATCATTTTGAGCCCAACCTGAACACAGCTTTTTGTGGAATTCCTCACATATTTAACATGAACAACAATGTGCTGCTGGTTAGGATGGGAAGTTGTAATACTAATGGTGAAGTGCAAATTGAAAGTCTTCAAGTCTTTGTGAGCATCACTCTGCTGTTAAAAAAGTCTCAAGGATTTGTAATATTCATGGGATTTAAGTTTCATTCTATTACTTATAGTTAGAAAGTTACTGTTTTACAGTTCCTAGAGTAAATGTAAATATTTGTTCATGTTAGTACTACCATGTATTTCACCATGTAACCTACAGTTATATTCCTGGCCACAGAAGCAAATTGCTGCTTTATAAACACTTCACTACCAACTCCTTTTGAAGATGAGGTGCTCCAGTCTCTCTCTGGAATGTCTTATTTTCCTCTTTTATATTTTTGCCTAAAACCATACTTACTTATATGAAAAATGTCTGTTTACTCTTTTATACAGAAGAATACAACATTGAGTATAAATTACTGCTTTTCCTGCCCTTTTCCCCATGCCATAATGAAGCAGACAGAAAAGTTATTACCTAATCTTCTTGCAAGTCCGAAGTCAATGAGTTTGATACTTGTACCAGTCTTGTTGACACACATAATATTTTCTGGCTTCAAATCCAAATGGACAATACCCTGCTTATGGATGTACTCAACTCCTTCTGAAATCTGCCTCATATATTTAATGCATTCTCTCTCTGTCAGTTCAAAGTCTTCATCAATGATTCGTTCAAAGAGTTCTCCTCCGGAAACCCTAGGAAAGACCAAAAAAGAGGACTTCTGTAGCCTTATCATTTTGGGTGTAACCAAACTATTTTCTTCATACAAATGCAAATAATTCAAGCTTACAGTAGTTACTTCAGGATGCAATCCATATTTTTTTCATAGCATGATCTACAGACGCAAGTGTCACATAGGAAGACTCATCTCTCGTGTATAGTATAAGTCAATGGATTTTGCTATTCTGAAGTCTTTTTTCCCAGGTCAGGACTGTGAAACAGCCACATTATTATCCCAGCCAGCAAGGAGATAGCTGGTTTTACATCTTGCCTCTAGCATGCAGCCTCTTGCACCATGCCCTAAGGTGTGTGCAAAGTGGTTGCCACCCAACTGACATAATTACGACATAATTACTGCTTGTAATACCACCCCAGACTCCAAACTTATGCTTCTCACTGCTCCCATCCCTCCCATGCTCCACTTCTATACAAGTGCAGATAATATCTTTTAGAAATAAAGTAAACTACCATATAGGATAGGAGGAGAAAAAAGTATGGATCAAGAGTGTGATCTCAAAGTATAGGATGGGTTGCAGAAAAGGAAAACAGAACTTCTAGTGATTAGCAAAAAGGTATTTGGGAAGAAGAGAGACTGAGGGTACCAAAGGATGTCTGAAGAAGGAAGGATTCAAATGATATGGTTAATTGGAATGCAAAGCTCAAAGGGTAAATCACTGATCCCAGTGAGCTCAGTGGGAATTTTCCCTTAGCTGTGACAGGGTAAGGATATATCCCACAGCTCTTTCAGTGCAGGTATTTCCAGCTGAGCCATCGCAGCACTCCTTGTAAGTCAATTCCATTTTTACACTCATTTAAGATGTTAAAGAAGTGGTCTTCACGGGGTAGAAACTCAGAACCGCTCATGGAACTGAAGTGGCACATTTCACCCACATTTAGTAAAACAAAATGAAGGGGCTTTTTTTTTTTTTTTTTTTATTTTTAGTAATCACTCAACTGGTTCATCTGCTCATGTCCAAAGATGGGAAATAACTCTTTTTTTTCTATGAAGATAAATGACCCACACAGAAGGGAGCAAGTGCTGCAGAGCAGCTTTGCTATTAGAAATCTGTTCTAGTTGAAACATTCCATGGCCTTTATATGGCTTAATATTTTGCAGCATTCATGCTTATTGCCAAATGTAATTCCGTGTTTCAGTTACAGAAAGAAAACACACGAGTCAAAAATGGCTTTGCAGTGTTTGCAGATTGTCAGATATGTACTTATGTCCTAAACTGAAATTGAAACATCTGGAGTTCTGGATACATGTGTTACTTTGGCTATAAGATTTTAGAAGATATATAGTCAGAAATGCTGCTGCAGTTTCCTACTAATATGGAAATAAAAAGAACAGCATATGCTTCACAAACACAGGGTTACATTGCATTACAGCACACTTGTAACATGGGGTGTTTATGAAAACATCTGCTTGCAAAATATTGATAAGTGGAGCACTCTGCAATTCCAAACAGTAACTATTCTGACACTAAAAGATTCCTTTTGACTGTTAACATGAATAACAATCACTTCTTTTTAACAGAAAGCTGCCATCTTTTTCAGATCCCTAAAGTGGACATTTTCCAGAAGTTGTGCCATTGCCTCAAGTGTCACTTCAGCATATTATTTGGAAATGACTTAATGCATCTGCACATTGCTTTTCCTTTAGAACCTCTCAGCACTGTGGTAACATCGTTACATTAAACTTGCAACTGTGTGAACAGAATACATGTTTTTCCATTTATGTCCTGAGAGAAATCCAGTTTAATTTTTCGTGGGTTAGGAAGCTGAACTGAACCAAAGCAGACGACGTCCTGCACACATGCAGCAGAAGCAGCTGCCTTCACACAGCTGCACCAGAATCTAAGTGTCTGATCAGGTCGGTGTGAGGAAAATACTCTTCTCTACAGAGGCACAGAATACACATTTAGAAGTGTTTGATTTTGTCAGTAAGATTTTGTCACGGAGGAGCAGTGAGAAGAATCTATCTTAGAACTGCCTGGGCAAATACTCACCGCATTTTAATACATCTCTCTTTGAAACGACGACCTTGTGCCAGCTTTAATCGCACCAAGTAGATGCAGACACACAAGGGTGATGGCTGCAATTTTGCTTTAATCATTTTAGTTTTCAACACAATAATCTTTTATTATCTATGTCAAAATGAATGGCCTAAAGTATGCAAAAAAGGCACTTCAAGGAACTCAGCTCCCAATGCTGAACGCTATTTACCACGTGCTACTGGTTTCTCATGTTCATTTTCCACTGAGATACTTATTTTGGAAGAAGTACTTTTTTATATACGAAGAGAAAATGCCTCAGATTGCACGTGAGTTCCAGCAGACAGTAGATAGGAGGGCTTTCAGGGAAGAATTGATTGATTTCATTTGTTGTAATACCTGATTTAAACTGAGTCATCAAAAAAATCTAAATTTATTATAAATGTAACGCTATGGTGTCACATATGTCCACATGACATATGGAAATTTCCATGTGAGGCTTCAGAAGCCTGTGTAGCCATCCATCCCAAGCTAAAATCTCATCCTAATTAGACTGGTCAGCAAAACTAGCTTACATTGGTATTTTTGTGTTCCTTTTTTTTTTTTTTTTTTTTTAAAAACCCCCTTTTGTTGCCAGAGGGGAACTAATGGAGTGTAAAGCCATATGCAATTCAAACCTCTTTATACATTTCCTTGTTTTCCATTAGGCCTGCCAGCTCCCAGTTCCAAGCTAAGTAGGGCTCCCTCCTCTTACCATCATCAGCTCGTTCTACTGCTGAATCTAAAAATAAAAGCACCGTCTTGCACACAAGTACTAAGGTTGTATAACGGACTTTCAGCCTCTGAAATATGCCAGTGCAATAGCAGCTTTCACATAATCGAGGCAAGTGCCAAGGAAGCAAATAGAGATAAAGTCTCTTTTGCTCCCAACAATTTATATCTTGTTCAGCCGTCCCAGCCAGCAATGAACCTGCTTCTCCTTGCAGCAGACAGCATGTGGATGTGCAGCTGTCTGCCTGTGGAAGCAGCACAGTGGCTGATGTAACTTTTTGGAAAAACACATCAGTGCAGATCAGGATTTCATTTTCTTTCCAGCTGCTACTGCCACAAGTATGGGATTCACACTAAGCAGGTGCTCTGTGCATGATGCAAACATCACGCTGGTCATGCACGCTCATTCTTTGTGTTTCTGAAGTCTGACCATTACTTTCCACCCCACACTGCACAGGTTCTTATAATGAATTCTGGTGCATGAACATGTTCTCAGCTTTCTCTTTTCCTGAAGAAAAAAGTGTCTGCTGTCCTCACATCCCCAAGTCCCACCCCACTGAGAAGCTCTACAGCACTGTGCTTATCTGTGGGCATTTTTTAGATGGTGCTCTGTTACTACACATAAATGTTTTACAACCAGTATTTATATTGTTGCAGGAAAAACACATCAGACAAAACCCTTACGATAACTTAAAAATCTCAAAATTGGATATGAAGACTAAAGTACTGCCAATGCCTCTTGGCACTATAAATTTGCCTAGGTGAATTTGTCATGTAAATTCAACTATTTTGTTAGAGTATAGCTCTGAAATTTGCATTTTTCAAGCATATTTTCCCCCTCTAACAGTCTGTTATGCACTAATATTCAGTTCTTTGCAAGAGACAACTGGTCAGTGAAATTTGTGAAATTTGACACAAACTTCTTCAATACCTGTTTAGAACTGCCTAAAGAAATATTTTTCTACTTCTTCAGCATCTTTTGGTTCTAAATGTGAGAATGAATTACAGTTAACTTCTCTCCTCTCCTAAGCTGGCAACAGAAGAGTGAGCTGCAGAAAAGTACCACGCACGCTGGACTAAAACCGAACTAAATAAAGGCTGCAATGCATCCTCACTGTTTTTGTGGAGTTACTCACACAGTTTAAGCAATTTAGATAAATGATCAGAAAAATTTATGAGGTCTGAAAACCGACTTTTGACAGTCTCCCATGTCTAGATATGTTGCTACTCTCATATGCATAATTAATTTCAATGTTATTAACTTTGTTAGTACGATCCACTTTATACTTACATTTCCAAGACCATAACAATGTTGGCTTTTTCTTCAAAGGCATCTACACACTGCACGAGCTTTGGGTGATGTAGACAGTTCATGATGCTGATTTCATCCCTTATGTTTTCTTTTTCCTTTGCAGAATATGCTTTGAAAAATTTTCCTGCCCACACTTTTCCAGTCTTCTTTTCAACAAGCCTAAAGACTTGTCCAAATTTCCCCCTGAAAACATATATTTCCATAATATCATTCACGTGACTCTAGTTCTTCTGCATACCTTTTTCTATAGGCCATACACCTCTGCAGGGCAGCAGAGAGGAAACACCTCAGCTACGACATGGCATTTCAAGATGTAAGTGAAATCAGAATTTGAATGTAAGGGTCTCAAGTACTTCTGATTCACTTTGTTGCATAAGTACAATTGCACCTGTGTGATACACTTAACGATTAGAAGTGACAGATCTGTTAAGTGAAGCATATACCATCCCTGGCCGTCAGCACCACCAGCAGCACAAATCGCTCAAAGATTACCATGGCATGCAATTCACATAACCACGAGTTCGAGCACTGAGAAACACAGCCAGGCTAATCGCTGACCTTCACTGAGCAATTCTATTAATGCTCTTGGGATTATGACCACTGTCAGCAGAGATCCTAGCCTGTGGGTAGGATAATCTTGTTACCACTAATGGGTATAATGGAAATGCAAGTGCACAGTGTGTTCTTTTCTCAGCTAGGCTTCAGAGCACTGAACAATGAACGAATCCTCTCATTTTATTCCTATGTGGGCCCAATTTTCCTTGCCAGAAATGCATGCAATGCCTATTTTAAAATATCAATTAATAGGAATAAAGGGTCTTTATATATTGGAGGCTGACATATATTAGAATCTATTTTTACAGCAACAGAGGAGCCCTGCTGGAATGCTAGGAGTGCTAGATACCGTCAGAGTGGGAGCGCCTGAACTTTATAATTGCCTGTAGCTTGGAAAACAAGGTGTCTTTAAAGGCACAATGAAGTACTTACGATCCCAGTCTTTCTTCAATATTATAGACATCTGAAACTTTCTGTTCGGTGTTGATAGTAACTGTCCGATAGTTGACCTCTGTTTCTTTGCCTTCTACAAATAAGGATTAAGGACCATGATTAAAAACCTCCATAAAATGTGAATTAAAATTGCAGTTTTTCATTTCTTCTGATTAAAATATGAAATTCTTACCATCGTCAGACAGCTCTGCTTCCTCCTCTTTAAGTTCTTCTGTGAAGAGAATAAAGACACAAATAACTCATTAAATAGGATATGGTACTTAAAAATAACTGCCAAATTATTCAGAGTAATATGTGTAACTGGTAGATTCTATGGCTAGGCATCAAAAACAGTCAGGGAATTAACTTCATAATGAAAATCTCTTCACTACTTCTTTATTTCTATGAATTACCTACTCAGAATCTAGTCATTGTTTCTTGATAAATAAAGTTCACGTGTTTTGCAGTGCTTTACTCTTTTACCTCCCTGCTAGAAACACGAGCATACTGAATCAATTCAAAGTCACCTAATAAATTGCTTTAGGAGTGCCTCAGTGAAATAGAAAATAAATTAAATATATTAAAATCAATAACTACACTTCTGATTTGATGACAAATCCTCTTCTGGCTTTTCAAAGCAGTTTTGTCATTGCAAGACCTAGAGTAAAGCACGTTCATACACAAAATGATTTCCTGCAGAGCATCCAGACACATTTTTCAGACTCAAGACAACTAGAAAATTTGGAGAGCGTGCAGCTTCCTGAGCCTGACTGAACTTTGAAATTGATGATATCCAAATGGAGACTCCATTCTGCAGTACTCAAAGGCAGGCAGAAATGTTAGCAAGCTCAGTGACACAAGACAGTGAAAGCTGGCCTGAGTGTCTCAATTTTTGTTTTTAATTCTCATGCACTTGAACTGTCAGAAGGTTTTTGTGTTATTCCTTATGCTGCCTGCAAGCATGAGGCAAAAGGGCCACTGCTGGAATGTTGTTATATATTATTTACACTGCTTGGACTTGCTCCTAAGACCTGTGGCTATGACCAGCAATTTGAGCAACTTGCAAAGGCAGTTCCAGAAACCTGAACAACTCTCCCTGTAGCTGACTAAGCTGCAGCTTTTCACTGTCGAGTACAAGCCCAACTAAGTGATTTATCCCCACTGTGTCAACCAATTTATGTTATGAAACAATGTGATACTCTGTATGCCATTATGAACTTTATAATATAGAGCTACGTGCAGTAGATGGCGAGAAAACAACAGAAAGAAAGGGTGAAGGGAGCACAGATAACTGGTCTGATATGGGCATCACCTATCCAACACATAAAGCTGCATCTGTATTTTGGTGGCAAAGTCATCAGGTCTATAATCTTTTCCTAAAGCCATCCTCTCTTTTTGCAGGATTTGCAACCCTTGTATGTCTCAGCACAGTGTAGCTGCTGTGCAGTCTTTTACCAGAAGAGCAGGAAGGGAAGCGAGCCCTCCCCATGCATGGGTAGCTGTCCTCAGATCTTCCTCAGCCAGAAACCACACTTGCAGAGAGCACATCACATTTTCCTCCCCTTTTAAGGGCTGCATTAAGGGAGCTGATCCCAGCCTTGCTGCCAGCTGTTAGCGTCTGCCAAATAGTGATTAGACAGACAAAGAAGTCAGTTCCCTGTTCTGAAGCGACATGATATTGAAGACATGAACTGGAAACATTTTGGTCCACCAGTGGAAGCCTAAATTAAATAAATAGAATATATCTGAGCTTGGTAAGCTCTGAGTAGCTGTGCTAGAAACTTCCTAAAAGTGAGTCAGTGGTACCAAGTTTTCCTCAAACATAGCAATGTCTACTTTAATAATCCTGACTTACAACTTTATTTTAAAGCTGCTTTATTGAAACGAACAGTGAAGAGTTACCCACACATTTCTTCACTAGGATTTTGTTGGAACTGCTGATACGTACCGGCCACCTCAGTGTGAAAATTAGCAATCGCTCTTTCTGACAGTAACGGAAAATCCCCTGTTACTCAGCTAAGTGTTTACACGGATGACAGTTTGATGTCCTAACTTTCAGAGTTGCTGAACACATGCATTTTCCACTGCCTCTAATTAAAGCTATACTCATGCACTTGAAAAATCATGCTCTATATGACTTGTCCTTTCTTCACGCTAGCTGTAGCATCAAGAACAGAAAACAAAGCCCTGGAATTGAGAGCACAAAGACAACCTCCCCTCCTGCAATGAAAAAGCAATTTCTTCTCACCCAAAGAAACATTTTGCTGTTAAAAATGTTTATCACAATAATTCGTACACTCTATAGGCTCTTTGTAATAAATCTATGTATAAAAACTGTTGGTCTTAAAAATTAGCTGCTTTGCTTTGGTTCAGTACACATATAGCTTGCTCTCAGGAAAAGTCAGGTCTCCAACTCTAAAAGATGTTTATCCTGCAACTAAAGAAAGAGGGCATTCAAACACAGGAAATTTTATTATGAAGCGTGAATAATATCTTGCTTTCTTTCAATTTTATTGCTACTCTTAATGGTATTTTTCCCTCTGAAGAGAATCCGCATCCTGATTCACATCAGATTCTAAGTCTTTATAATAAAGTAATTTCTCAGAATGCATTCAAGTCAGCACTCAAAGAGGAACTTGATTTATTTTGTTTAGAAGTGCCTACTGAGAGGCCTACGGAACTTTTTGGCGCTGCACCACTTTGCTATCATTTTGCCTTTCATTGGCAATGGAAGATATCATCCCAAGGAGTATCTGAGACACTCAAAACTTCAACATTCTGCACAATGCAAGTAAGGAAGGAGAGATACAACACACGGACCACTCCCTAAATACTGGCAACATGGAAAAAAAAACATTATTTTGGTTCCCAGTTCTGAGATTTTCAGTGTGGTAGGAGTATAAATGCGATTCTCGCAGAGTAGGTAGATGTGGATTTGCATAGAAATCTACATACAATATCTGTTTTGTCAAAAATAACGTTGATTTCTTTTATGTGTGTTTAAAATAGTTGTACAAGTTTCAGAATAATTTCTGAAATGCACCAGCTCTTCCCATTAGCCCATTGAGAAGATTTTAAACAGACAACAAGAGTCAAGAG
This sequence comes from Bambusicola thoracicus, assembly GCA_002909625.1. Classification (NCBI taxonomy): domain Eukaryota; kingdom Metazoa; phylum Chordata; class Aves; order Galliformes; family Phasianidae; genus Bambusicola; species Bambusicola thoracicus. The sequence goes on from PPHD01000004.1 coordinate 46,068, forward strand.
ATACTAAACAGTATTTTTACGCGTGTATCTAAACGGAATCAAAACTATTTTTAGCACCCACACAATGTTGCAAACTCAACATGCTAAGTAGGACACAAGTGTTGAATTCACAAAATCAAGAGTATTAGGAGCAACAGGACAAAGGTGCTCTACCACACTGGCATCTGAAGCATGGGTACTACACCTAGGTACGAGACACTCAATTTTGTTGTGTATTCAGTGGTTGGATAGCAGCAAGCAAATTTGCTTTTTCCCAAAGCAAATTTCTTAAAAGTTCTCTTAAGAACTAACCTTCTTGTTTCTCTCCAACTTTTACCACCTCAGATTCTTGACTGGGCTCGCTGATGCCATACACGTTAGCAGCTCGCACACGGAATTTGTACTCCCGGTCAGCCTGCAGGTCCTGCACGTTGAAAGATGTGCTGCGGCAGGTAGTGAGGTCTGTCCATTTGTTATCCACTGAGTTCCAGATCTCTACAGTGTAGGACTGCACCGCGCTTCCACCATCATAAGAGGAGCCATACCATGAAAGAGTGAGGGAGGAACTCCGTATGTCTGATGCACAAGGCGTTCCAGCAGGTGGGTCTGGTTTATCTGTAAAAACACGTACACAAAACACATTAGATGCAATTGTAAGTGTAAGAGGCAGGACTTCTGCTAGGGGATTAGTGGCCCTTCCATGCCATTTCTCTGCTTCAAATGTTTGTATTAGAATAAGGAAACAGCTGCAGCACAGGCAGATAGAGATACCTGAACCAGCAAATAGATGCCAGTCCCACTTGGGTCTCAGCATGGGCTGTTCAGTCCCTAGGAGTCTTGCTAAGCCATGCTGAAGCCTAATGCCCTTCACAGCTATCATTGCAGGAACTACTAAGACTAAAACCAGTCACAGATATGCCCACGCATAATGAAATAAAATCTCCTTCACAGATCTTGAAGGGTGATGTCTGCCAATAATTTATTGAACTTCTCTGCCTATGAGCAGATTTTAGAAGCCCAGTGTGCTTTTTATTAGAAAGGAATTCAACTTACAATGCATCATTTAAATAATGAGATTTCAGATCACGTACATTTTGGAAATGCTGGGGAGGTGGAACAAAACTGCTTTTCCTAACTTAGAGTCTTATTCAAACATTCCTTATTTGCATGGCTAGAGCCAATATCACTAGAACCTGGTGTGCAGATGAGCAACCAGCTATGCAGGAATGTGACGATACAAAAACCTTGAAGTTATGCAACTTTTTCAAAATAAAGTTTAATCATTAACTATTTATTGAAATGAATTTTTTCCTAAGACAAAAAAGAAAAGTCAACATCTAAAAAAAATAACTGATTAAAACGAGGGTTGTGGAAGTTAAGCACTTTGAAAGACTTAAGGGGAACAAAATATCTTCCCCGGAAATAATCCTCTCAGAAGTAATCTAGCAAAACCTACAAAATAATGATGATGTTGATCTGGGTGAACTAGTGGACTAAGGCTGAATGAAAAATCATGGGATGGGATAAAATCACAGAAGATAAAAATAAAAAGATAGAAGGAGTGTTATTGCTACAAATAGCAATGGACTCTGACTGATAAAATACCGTGCCCTTTTGCTGGTAAAATTCCTAATGGACATTATTACATTTTCCTTAAGAGAGGCAGAGCTGCCAAACCAGCCAAAAAACACATCCAATTTCTCAGCAGTATAAAAACATCCAAATACTGGTGAAATTGATGTGGACTTTGATCAAAACATTATCGTGGTGGACTATATCAGTTATCTCCCCGTACTGAAATTATCATTCTTAGGAAAATGGCTGAGCAGACAGAAGTAGCCACAGTTGGCCACAATCATGCCTTTGGTTCTTGGACTGAAAGACCTCTCTGACTCCTGTGGTTTTGCTAACAGGGAGGGAAAATAGGATAGTCTAATCTGATCAAGACAGTTAAACATCATTTCACTGTCTGGAACAGGGCCATCCTCATTCTACAGAGTTCCACAGACCAATAATTTCCCTGCAAAAGTCATCTGCAGTCAGCTGTTATTGAATATCCACCTTCCTCCACAGCTTAAATGTATTAAGAGATATATAAATAGAATTTTTAAGTATAAGGGAAAACACTGGGAGGTAAGAAGAGAGATGAGCACCTAGATGTTGTAGATGGCTTCACCATGACAATGCCCACGTAGAAGAGAGATTGATGGCCAGAGCAGAGGTTATCTGCACTGATTTTGGCAACATGTAAAACACTATTCCACTAAGAGTCATTATTATATGCACATCAGTTGTTAAACAAAATAGAGACACGATGTCCTTAACCTCTGGAATGGCTTATTGCCCTGCTTACTTGTCACATTTTACTGGTCTCACTCTCTGGCAAAATATAAGGGACTACTGACAAGTGCAAATTTATAGAAGATTAGGACAGAATCACAGTCTCCTGATGCCTGAAGAGAAGCAGCCCTCTTCTCTGGAACAGTTCAGCCCCAACCTTCTCAGAGTGGCAAGAAGTGAGAGTTCAGTGCTCACATTCATTATACAACCACCCTTTTCCAATACTGCATCAGGCTTCGGAGAACTGCTTGCATGGTACACATGGATTGTATTGTTTCAGTCAAATAGCAGTGACAGACAACTGTTTGTCACTACAAATTATTAACCATAAAGACCTCTTAAGGAACAATATTGCCTATGTCCTCTTGAAAATCTGCTCAGAAGAATATTTGGCTGTATATCATATTTTCCTCCTATAGAATCATAATTGCACCATCTAAGAATGCAGATATAAGAACTTGGTTAACAGCTGATTTATCCTAAATCCAAACAGAACAGTGCAGTTCCTGATAGCAAGGGGAAACACTTTGAAGAAAAAGCTACCAGTAGCGCAGCACACACCAGAGATGTCTGTTTGGTTTTGTCAAAGTAGCACAGGTTCTTTGACATCTGCCATGCACACAGCTGAATGTGGGCAATATGGGTTTATTTTAAAGAAAAGAAAAAAGCAAGAAGTAGCTTGTTCCAATACTAAGCCCTGTTTTAAGTGATACGGCTAGGGTATATAGATCCATATGTTTGATAGCTTCTGACTAGAGCTCTACACTGAATCCATATCTAGTATTAGATATATCTAATTAATTAGGTCTTGTGTTAGGTACGGAGGTTAGCAGCCCTGCCTGTGGCCGGGGGGTTGGAGTCTGATGATCCTTGAGGTCCCTTCCTACCCAAACCATTCTATGATTCTATGATATCAATGTCCTACGGCACAGTTACCTTGGTGGTCTCTCTTTCCATGACTCACCTGGATAATGGTAACACATTTGGTCAGCATAGTTTGCAAAAGCAAGGCTTAGGCATGAGAAGACTGGGAAGAAAACATTCATGGCCAAGGGGATGTCAGCTGTCAAGAAAATGCTACATGACTTTAATTTAATATCTGCCAATCTTGAGAATATTTCTACTTCTCTATTTTTTTTTCCCCCCCAGTAAGAAAATAAGTGAACCTGCAACCCAGGCTGGACTTGCTCAAGCCAGAAAGATTGCACTTTTGATTTGAAACCTACCGTGTACTGCCGCTTGCAGATCTGCTCTATGTATGCATACGGAGGTAGTAGCTGCTATGGGAGATCATAAACAAGAAAGGCTAATCTTTGGTCTTTCTTAATATGACAGATGTATATATAGCATTTTAACATGGTTAAAAATTATTTTATATCAGACTGGATGGTATTCCAGCTCTTCGCATTCAGAGAATTTGCAGATGGTCTCTCCATGTGCCTGCTTTGTTTCTCAATAGTTTATTCCATGGGGATTTTAAAGGTTACCCTTTATTCATCTGTCTGTATTGAAGGCTGGGATATTTTGCCAAACTACATTCCCCTCTGGAATATGAAATATCTATCAGCACAATTAACTGCTTCCAATAAAAATATCCAGTGGGCTGAGATGGAGTGTGGAAGTCCAGCACAGTTCCCTATTTTGTCCTTCTGTTTTGGTGCTGGCTGCACCATTCATGCCCTTGAGCTGCCCATCGTCACTATTTTATTTGTGTGTCACATGCACTCTTTTACACTCACATACATCACACTTAGGCTTATATTACAAGAACTTATGTAGATTCCATTAGACCACAATTTTGTTCTTGCTATTCTGCATTAAACCATAGCTTCAAGTCAAAATGTGAACTAGAAACAAATGAGCGCATTGAAAAATATACTGCTCCTTGCGAACACTTCCATAGGAATATACTGGTAGGGGGAGACATTCATTTAAAACATCAATATCGAAATTCAGCTTCACTATTGTATGCAGCAAAAGAAAAAATGTATGTTTTCTATCAGATGTCTTACCTATGCAAAACCAGGGACTGTTCCAGTATGGAACCGTCATGAGCTGGCCTCACATGAAATGTATAAGCCACATTTAAGAACATGCCGAGATTGAAACAAGCACTTCTTACCTATTCCCAGATTGAATTCAACTGCACTCCTTCCTCAGATTCTCAGAAATACTTTGGTAAACAGGTTTGAATATACATCCCGCAGTAACCTTTAATTATTTTTATTTGTATACACTGATATGCATAAAGCATATGCATGCACAACGTTTATCATAGAACCAAATTCAACTCGAAGTCTTTGTCTTTTTCAGTGGTCTACAAACCCAAATTCCTCCTCCTGAGGAACTTTCTCTTCCTGTATGGGTGGCAAACCCCAGCTCATACAGGGCACCCGCATAACATGAAACCGTGCTACCCAGACTCTCACTGACTTCTCAACACTGCTCAGTTTGTGCACTGCCTGCAGAACGCAAGCACCACTCCAGGAGACCAAAAAAGGCAGTGTTATCCTTATCTAACTCAGAGTGCAGGGAAATGGTGACTGCTCTGCTGCTTGATGTAAGGGTCAGTCCAAGCCCAAGCTGAGCTCCAGGGCTTGCTGCGTATTAGGAGCTCACAGGGCTCTGCTGCTCTTTTAAGCTGTTGCAGCAGAAAGCCTTTGGAAATGCGGAACAGTATAACTGCAGTCCCTGAAAAGATTAATTTTTCTTTTACTGACAGAGCCAGCAACGAAGCAATGTCTCTGAAGTAGTTTTCTTTATCTGTTCTCAAAATTGGTTTGGTTTCTTTCTAAACCCAGTTATCGTATTACTGTATAATACCATTATTAGCTATTGTGATATTTGTCTGTCAGATAAAGGATAGACAGAAAGAAACAATTTAATTCCATTCCACAAGCTGTTTAGCCAGAGAAGGTATTTAATATGCTGCAAAAGCCAGTTGAACACTGTCCATGCCGACAGCACTGGCAGAGCCTTCATTTGAAATTCATCAGCAGGAGAAAAGCAAAACCATAAAAGGCCATAACTGAACTCTGCATTATTGCTGACAGAGCCTGGGGTCATGGCAGACTTCTCAGCTGTGCTCGGAAAACTATGCCCTGCAGATTTTTTTTTCCAAGGGAGGGAAGTGCTATAAGTAGAGAAATTGTTACCCCTTTCTATTCTATATTACTGCACCACAGCTTTAATATAAACTAGAAAAGAATTCCTGCATTCTCCCACAAAACAACACAAGGGAAGAGGACATTTTCTCCTACTGAAGCAGCCTCTGCAGCAGGAGCCAAGGACCTCATGGACAAGGTCCCTTAGCTCAGGGGATTTCCACAGCTACAGCGTTGTCAGAGTTTGAAATTCTCCTCTCCCCTTTAATACATAACGCAGACTTGCGCTAGCCTTCATGAATTGAGGCCCTTCCCTACAGCTCTAGCTGTTATTTAAACACTGCATTTTTAAGACCTGTGGACAAAATAGCTCGTGAACAGCAGGCCTGCAGCACTGCTTTGTGTTGTTTTTTCCCAATTTGCCAGTGGGGTGACTGAGGCATGCAGGAGTGCAGTGACCTTGCCCAAGGACACGCAGGAGAGTGGAGCTGGGAATGAAACCAGAGCTCAGCACTCCTACGCATATGCCCTCATCACAAGAACATCTTCTTCTGCCATGGGCCTAATGGAACAAACAAATATATCTAATGCATTCTCAGGAGCCCATTTCCTAAACCATCTGCTTCATCCCTGAGTCAACAAGCTATTCAGATTACTCATATGCTACACGTTGGGCAACTGGTTTGATAACTGGTTGAACCAGAGCTCTGATGATACCCGCCCAGTGAAAGGCAAGGTGAGTTTTAGGACTTGCCTCGGTGAGACTGTAAGCTGATTCCAAACCTTTGCAGTGTGAGTTTAGGTCCCAGGAGCATTGAGTGCATGTGCAGAACTGGAGTCATGATGAATCAATCATTCCTTAGGAACTAAGACATTCCTAGTATTTAACAGCAGGTAAAATACAGGAAGTTTGAGAATATTTCCTTTTCCATGACATTTCCTTTACTTCACTGGGAAAGAACAATTGAAGATAAGTACGAGGAAAAAAACTAAATAGAGAGATCTGTTGGAATTTCTCCTAGCAGAAATGACATTGAAACTGGATGGCTCCTTAGAGAATAAAGGGATCAGTGTACCAGCACTGATGGATAAGGCAACATAAGCTGTTTGTCTTCTATATGATCTAAACTTGCAGTCATAATTTGTTTTCATTTGGCTGCAGAGTTGGGCCACCAAGCATTAGAGGGGAGACCTGACAGTGAGAGTTATAACACTCCTGAACTGCAACAACAGAAACGAAACCATCAGCAGTGTAAGGCATCTCTTCTTTAACTGTCAATCTAACTGCCCTTTAACCAGAAAACTGATGACAAAAAATCCTCCAGCAATCCAAAGGAATTTAAAAGGTGAAAGGTTGGAGGTCAAATCCACCCACAGACTGTTAGGAAATTCATTGCATTCTTGGACCCTAGATGTAAACAGGGAACCACGTGGCTTCTGCAAGATATAATCTGGTGCTCCTCAAAAGAGGCTGAAAAAAGTTTCAGAAGCGGTCATGTCAGTGCTTTGGAGCTGCCTTGTTTTCTGTTGAAGTTTCTATGCTTGCTTTGCCAGACAGAAACACATCATTTCTGATGCTGCTGGATCCACTCACTGAGCAGCTAGCCCCAAGCCTGACCTCTTGGGCACTCACAGAAATGCTGATAGTGCCACTGTTAACTGATGATTATGCTACTACATTTCCTTATAATAGAATTTAAGGGCAAAGAACTAATGCTAGTACACAGCTATATTCCTTGCTGAATCAGAACTAAGTCCTTCATATAATAATTAGTAAGTCTACCACTATACTCGCTGACTACTGGAGTTAGTGTTAATCTTATTCTCATGCCAATTCTCAAGTTAATGTTTTCGTTTTTGCTTGGGAGACTCTGCTCACACAGATTCTGCTAAAGGCATGGAAGTAACTTTTGTCACAGAATGCAACTTCTCCTTCCCAGCTCAAACAGGAAATCACAGCATCACACAGAGCAGCAGGTATTAATGAAGTCGTATTATACTGCTTGCACACCTGTATGGAACATGCTTATATATAAGTATACTTAAGTTCTTGGCTTATCATTGTTCAAAAAGTGCATGAGGACACAGAGTGTACATTATGTACACAACTGCTTAGCATAATAAATATTCCAGAACAATTATCTTTAAGCTTTTCAGATTACAAAGATATTGCTCTTTTCCATATATCTGGCATACAGCTCACTGATCACCATCATAATTTTTATACAACTCTACAACTGAAACAGTACAAATTTAAAGGACTTAAAATACTAAGTTGACGAAATTTATGCCCCAGGTAGGCAGTACATGTGCTTTTAGTTCTGTATGAAGAATCTTCACCAATACCAGAAGTATTCACCAAACACATCAATACCGCTGTATACCAGGCATGGAAACATTAAGCATTTTGCCCCAAAATCATGCAAGCAGTTTGCAGCACAGCTGCCAAATAGACCACTCATTCTCCTTGACAAATTCTCCTCATTAAATGCTATTATTCTTTTGACTCTTTGTCACACTATCCAGCTTCAGCCAATATGAAGACCAAGTTTTTTTTTCAAAAATGGTTGCAGATTGGGGCATTCCTGTCACACAGCTAAAATGTTCAGAAACAGCAGTTTGATATATTTACCCAGATACAGCCAATAAATGGCATGAAAGGAATGAATATTCCCTGCTATCACCATGGAGTGAGGGCTCTGCCTTTCCTAAATCAGTCCTATCGTACATTCAGCTCATCACTGGCTCATTTAATGTAGCTTTGGCAGCAGAGGTCTGCTTTAATCTGATACAGCGTCTGCTGTGAATCATTAGCTCAGTCCCACATCAGGATGATTTGGATTTGGAGCAGAAACACTGCAAAAATCCCCCTAGAGAGATGTTTCAACTAATGGAATTGCTTAATTGAGAGAGCTAATTTTGACAATAGAGAAAAACTCAACATGGGCATTTTGAGAACAGTCTGTTCTTTAAGAGCAACTTAGATGTCTTCTACTTCAGGTCACTCAGTATTATTAGTGCTTATACAGGCACAGAGTTACACACTGAATCAATGGTAAGATCAAACTCCGTCCCTGTGGCTCAGTCCTGTGTGCTCATCATCACACCATATTGCCAATCAGCTAAAAGGGCCTCCTCTAACCTAACTAAATATTTGTGCATCTGTTGTGTGGATTGCAAGCAGCTTACTCTGGAGGCTGAGTTTAATGGGTAAGTGATTTGATACATAGATATGGATAACTGGTTTGATCCATGAGCTCATAGATATTCATTATAATTGGAAAAAAAAAAAAGAAATACTTAGAAGAAAGTTGGGATTCTTTCTAGTGCTTCTTTTCCCATCATACACTCCTCAAACTCTGAGTGTCAGAATCGCTGCCTAGATTAGTTAAGCTTGCAGTTGATATCTACTCTGTAGTGCTAGGGCTTTCTCCATGCTATGAATATGGGAGTGAGGACAAGTTTCTTCCCAGTACTCTGGACACAACAGAGAGTACAGACAGGTGAGAATTCAGAAATAAGGATGTGCTTTGCTATACTAAGAGTTTGCATACTTAGAGAAGTACAGCTTCCCCATTCTGACTAGAACTTTGGAGAAAAGACAGCACCTTCCATCATTTCAAAGTGCAAACAGTGAAGGATTTTTCTCAGTAGTGAGATTCAAACCTACTCCCTCGAAGGGAGACATTTTTACCACCTTTCCCCACATTTTAGGGTACCCAGATTAAAGAATCTGGCCTTAAAATGCATATGGAGCAAACTAGGAATCCTGAGCCCTTGTCATGCTTCTGGCAGTGCTGACATCAGTGAGACATCTCACTGAAGAGCTTGGCAGTTTTACAAGAGGGAATTCATTCTTGTCATCAGCCAAAATGCATGGCAAACTTGAACGCATTGCAAGGATTCTTCACTCAACTCTCCCAAAAGCATCTCTGTGAATCCCACTGTTCTCTGGCACGTTTCTCACTTATGGAAAAGCAAAGCAGGAGGCTGAGATGAAGCTTTATAAGGTTATAGAATTCAAAGACTTTCAAACCAATTAACTCCAATGGATATAAAACAGTGACTTCTATAATGACAAGGCAAGGTTCACTTAATGACAAGATTATAGGAACTGTTGGACCAATTCAGCTAGAAAAAATCCATCTTGCCCAATAACCTCCTACATTTAGCAGCCTGTAGCAGCTGCCCAGGAAGGAGTAATAAAAAGGGAAATGCGAAGAGCCTCCTGCCATACCTCTGGCTGCTAGTCAGTTGTGCTGGGGCTTAGGTCACAAAAGCTTCAGCCAGAACAATATATATGATGGTTATTTGAGGACCAATTCTTCATGGCGTTTATTTTTAACCTAGGTATACTTCTGACATGTGCAATCTACTACTGGAAGGAGTGATATGATTTATGTATATATGAAGCGAATACGCTTACTCTATTCTCTTCTGTTCTTGTGTTCTATGGCATATTGCTGGCATCTACTTGATATTTATACTCATTTATAGTTATCTTTTAACTGCACCCAGTGCCAGAGATTGGACAAAAGAAATTAAATAATCAAGTGGCCTGTGTTGAAAATACACTCAATAGTGTGCAGCTGAAGATATTCTGTCTGCCAGTCTAAAACTACCTGTAGCTGTCCACAGTCCACTACAACAAACTTGATGCTCTGAAGCTGTCATCTGATATGGCTTTTTGAAACCTTAAAATGTTCTCACTCTCTCATAGCTTACATGCATATTTAAGAATACATGCATGATACAGACATACAAATGTAAACAGCTTTATATTCAAAACAGACTGTCTCTACTCATTGCTTTCTGCCCCTATAAAACAAGTGGACAAAGGTAGGAATTGCAATTACAAGGACAAGACCTCCCTTCGCCAAGCAATGGGATGTTTTCAAGTTTCCAGTCTAAGAGAAGTCATCTCAGTCCTTCCTAAACTAGCACTTCTAAAATTTGCAGTCTGGCAAACATCTGAATGCTACAAACGTTAAATGGAAAAAGATGGACTACGGTTGTTCCTTAACCAGAAATGGAGACATGAATTGTTTTGTTTTTTTTCTTGTACTTTAAAAAACTCTGGGCTACTTTGTACCTCCATCTCTAATTCATAATTTTTGAAAATAAAACACAGTATAGCCTGAAGTCACTGAAGTTCCTTATAATGCTTATAATGCTTATTACAATGCCATAGTCCAGCCTAGATGTTTTTTAAAGAATTGCTTTTTTTGCTTCATTCTTAACTTATCTGATGGTTTTATTTACTTATTTTCTGCATATCATCATATCTACTATAAAACAAATACAGAGCAATGTCTAGAATGAGTATATCACTATATCACTATTATAGACTTACCAACAACTGTAAGGTTGACTTGTGCTTGTCTGCTGCCAAGTTTGTTTTCTACAACTAGAGTGTAACATCCACAGTGTTCCTGCTTTGTCGATGATATTGTTAGCTTGCTGCTGTTTTCAGCATTCTCAATTTTGATATATTCATTTTCTTGAATCTGCCAAGTTCAAAAGGAAAAAAAAAGATCTTATGGGAGGAATTTCTTTATCTCAATACTTGTAAGAGCTCAAAGTGCATAAAACACAAGGTTAGGATAATGATGGTCATCTGCAGATGACTCTGCTCAAGCAGTGAGTATGTTCAGCTGGTGAAGAATGTCGTCGACTCAAGTTATCTAGAAATGCAGTGGAATGTTACAATAGCTCCATTCCTGCAACAGAAATAAGGAGCATTGATGCTGGTGGGACTCCACTAAAGAGCAAGGGCTTTGCTTTCTACTATCTCTTCTACAGGTTTGAAATGCACACTGCGTGATTAACACACACAAAAAAATTCTGGTCTCATATCTCACAGAGATCACAATGGCACAAGGATAGCCCCTCATCATCCTAATTCATTTGCCATTCCAAACACTTAAATCATCCATAGCTGTGACTTTTACCCTCTCATCTCAACGAGCCTTATTCTGTACTTCAACATAAATCATGATAACAGTCTCATAGTTTTGAACAATTGAAGATGTTGTTGCCTGAAATGGAGATATAATGGTACAGCTGTGCAGAGAGGGAAGTACAAACTGCAGATTAGTCATCATAAGGCATATTTATTTTTTGGAGAGGCCAAATCTGAAATCTCAGCTAAATACCACCGGCATATTAAGAATGATCTTTTAATTGAAACAAAGCTATCAAAGCATAAATGGCCAAGGAGACTTAGATTTTAATCAGTATTAACTGGAGACATGAAAGATTACTTTAAAACTCATAATGCTACGCTGCAATTATAGAAGCCGTACCCTGTGTTCTTACGAAGCAGACAACATAATGTCAATGCCCTTCTCCTCCCACTGCTTCCTTCTTAGATAAGAGTCTCTTCCAACTATTCTCAGAATTTCAATAAAGATGAAGGCTATTTAGTTTGGCATATCTTGTCACATATATTCAGAGAATCAGAAATTACAAGGTAAAAGCGGCACTTGCTCTGCTTTCTCCTCAGCTGAGATGAGACATGCACATTGCTATATGCCCAGAAGTAACCCGTGAAAGTGGTTCCTACAGTAATTGGAATAGAAAATTATTAAATGGGATTATGCAGGATTACAGTTTAAATTACTCTGAAAGTTGTTCTCTTCCCCATGATCTTCTGAGATTCTACATGGGTTTGTAATGTTTTGCTTTGTTAGAATTAGTTAATGAGTAAAAGAAATAAAATATACAGTCTAGTAGAAGTGGATATGCAATATACACCCATTGCAATGGGCACGGAGAACAGGAAGCTGTACTCCTTCATTCCCAAAAGAGAACCACTGGACATAGTTAAGAATCTCCAACAACTGGCAGTATAAGACAATGCATTTTATTACTCTGCTAACAGAAGAGGCTTTCAGAAGCTTTCTCTGTTTTAGCTGAGCGTGGCTCCAGCATCACTCCACTAGATTGCTGTCACATACAATTATATGGGTCATCACAAGGTGACATTCCCTTTGTTGCAGCCAAGATATTTATCCAGATTATACATGTAGGAGGCCAGTGTGGCATCTTTGAACCTGAGGGAACGTGAGGAAGGAGCACAGAAGGGATGAACCCCTTCTGCTTACTGCAGTATACAGTGTAAGGGCTGAAATCAGAATTAACCATTCACTGGCTTTGCTCAAACAACAACTACAGATAGTCCCTAGGAAGACTGTAAGAACACTATGGTGATTTTCACTTTTACAAATGGAAATGGAATGGAGTCAAAATCGTCTGGATTCATTTTCTTTACAGAAAAGGAAGAAATCCAGGAGAAAAAAAAAAATGATGAAACATATGTGAAAAAGAAAGGAAAATAATTATGCAGCAAAATACGTAGTAGTTGGTTCCCAATTTAATTAAAAAAGTGAAAGACTGCTACCCTCACTTATCCTCCTACACTTTTTATTAACCTTCATGATGCTTTTTCTTTTCTATATCTATATCTATCTATATCTTCTATATCTATATTTTCTATATCTATCTATATCTAAACCCCTTTTCATTCCAACATACCTGAAAAAAAAACTCATTGTAACATTCATTTTTGCAAATCTTTAGATTGTCTCATAGAAAATAATGAAGCAGGTATCAAGATGATTATTTTAACCATCATTTTAGAAATGAAAAAAATCACAGACTATGAAACTGCTATGGGTATCGTGAAATGCTGGTCTCTGTTTTCAAGAGTCTTTATATAAAAATGACCTCAAAATGTACGTAAATAGGATTGTTATATTTGGTGATGAACCCAGAATTGTGGATGTATCAGAAACTCACCTATGAGGGGCACGCTGCACTGCTGTGCCAAGACAGAGCTCAGCAAAACAGGGAGTTGAATATCACTTGAGGACTATTTCTGTGGAAATGAGCAAATCTTTTTTTTTTTTAAATCTTCAATCTCCACACTAAAGAATTTGAAGGAAATTCAGGAGTTCGGGAAAAAAAAACCCAAAGACCTACACCATATTCTTTCTCCTAAAGTAAGAGGTTATTTGAGGTTAGCAAAGATGGACCCTTTGGACTAGCAAACTGTTTTGAACTCTTTCAATTTAATGCTGACCTGTCTGAATTTACAGTCTAAACTTCCTCGTAGGAGGAGCTGTTTTTGTTTATGTTCTATAGAGTGCATAATAAGTTCAGAATAAAATAAACACAATAGCAGCTACAGTACATATTTATTTTTGCTCTGTCCTAACACAGCACTTGCATATTGCATTGTTTGGTTCCAAGTGTTTTAATTATTCATTAAAGAAACTCTTTTTATAAGCTGCCTTTATGGACACATGCAATGCAATTCAAGGAAAAGTAATTCAAGTAGAAAGAGCTTTAAGCTCAGGGGATGAGGGAAGCACAACTGTTGATTTGCCTCACATGGTGACATTTGTGTTTTAAGATATTTTATTCAAGATTTTTACACCACCTTTTGCCCCTCTGTCATAGCTTTAGACCGAGCATCAATGAAGAAAAGGTTGTTTCCAAAGGAAAAAAGTATTTCCTGTGACAAATACCTTTCAGGTACCATCTTCTTTGAATCACCGGTACTTTAATTACATGCTCCAAGGCTTTTCTCAAAGAAACAGTAATGTTTTTTTTTATAGAGACAGAACAGGCAGCAATGATTATTAACTGTAACAAGGAAGACTTAGGTTTGGTGTGAGGAAAAAGAAATCTAACACTGTGGATATTTAAGCACTGCAAATAGGTTGTCAGTAAAGGGTGTGAAATCTCCACCACTGTAACATTTTCAGCAACAGTGAGAAAAATATGTCAGGGATGACATGAACACTGCCAGGGATCCTGGAGAAGAGAAATGGACGAGATGGCTCGATGGAGTTTCTGTCCAGCTCTATTATTTATTTTTTTTCCAATTGTTAAAGAAACCAGAAAACAAGTTACCTGCTTACGGAATTTCATCCAGGTGCAAGTTATGGGTGCTGTTCCTACCACTTTGGCAAACAACTCCACTGATTCACCAGCACGGACTTTTCTGTCTTCTGGGAACTGAGTGATCTGAGGGGGAGTAGCTGACAAAAACAAAACAAACAAACAAAAAAACAACACACCAATCCCTTTATGTTACTATACTTTCTATTTTTCTTAAAATTCAAAACACATTTCATTGTTTGGAATGAGACAACACTGAAAACGTTATTTATTCCAGTGTAGAGAAGCAGTAGCAATCTACACATCAGAATTTTGCTCATACAAGACCAGCATACAGAAATACGAATGCCAAAGCTGCTAAAGCTGTTCACCAGTTCCAAACAAACAGTTCACTAAATGTGCTGTAGGATTAACTGAAGGCTAAGCTGTGTTGTGGATATTCAGAAGGGTTGGAGTTACAGTGCTGACAAGCTATGGGATTTTGCTGTAGTTTATTCAATAGTAGGAAATATTTTTGTATGCTCATGATTTAAGTTTTAGCCAAATATAACCTTCTGAACAAGCTTGTAAAACAGGCTTGGCTTTCCATTTTTCTCCTCAAAGAACTTAATGCCCAACATTTAATCACATATGCACAGTAAATTCAGCAGGTAAACAGCTGTACTTAGAAGTGCACTGACCGATCTTTAAAACTGTAATGGTTTATTATGAATTCCTACAGGATGATACATGCAAATGATTACCTGCTTTTGGAGGAGTCTTTGGAGCTG
This sequence comes from Bambusicola thoracicus, assembly GCA_002909625.1. NCBI lineage: Eukaryota > Metazoa > Chordata > Aves > Galliformes > Phasianidae > Bambusicola > Bambusicola thoracicus. Next base: position 61,168 of record PPHD01000004.1, read on the forward strand.
GTTTCTTCTTCACAGTTGCTTCACCTAATTATATATTAAAAAAAAAAAAGTTAATTAAAAGCTTTGAGTTTTGGAAGGAAGTAGATTAGTTGTGCAGCTTATATTCATAGTGATGCTTTGTTGGTACTTGGAAATCTATTATGTTCTTGTAGCGTATTAAACTAATGAATTTAAAATTTTAAAAAACACTTTAATTATTCTGAATGATGCTCAGAATATTCACAGTTGAAACTAGAACTTTTAAAAGAGTCAAAATCATCTGCTACACATATCCCAGTCTCCATCATACTCCATTTCTTGCAGCAGTTTAACAGGGGTGAAAACACCAGTCAAAGATCCACTTCATACTGAATTTCTGCTAAAATTTCCAGCATAATCAATGCTGAATGAGCTCAGTTAAAGTTGTACAGTAAATACCACGTGCTACTTCTTATGCTCTGCGTGAGCTAGCAAAGAGACATGTACTGGCAGTAAATACTTATATCAGTCCTCTGCCACATCCTCTTCCTTAAGTAGGGACAACTTTTGCTAATATTCACAATGAAAGAGTCATATGCCCCAACATTTGGCACCTATGTACCAACTTGTTGAGAAGACACCGTTCTAGAAAACTGAATGGTAAGTAGAAAAACAACTGAGAAGAAAAATAGGTAGAAAATGACTATTTACCATTTCTCCGGGGGAAAAAAAAAAAAATATCTAGAGGCTACTTGAATTACAAAGGAGCGGATATAAAGGAAACAGAAGTGGTTTTAAATGTGGTGTGCATGTTATGTTCACAGACAAGTAATGTTTTTCACGACAGAAACATGAAGAGGCTCAAAAGGACAAATTCATAAGAGTTACATCTAGTGCAGGCCATTAAATGTAACGGAATGGGATGCCTTCAAACCACTGAATTCCAGAAGTGGAGGAAATAATCCCTTGTACAGCACTCGCTTTTTGCCCACTAAAAGATTGTCAAAGACACTTAGATTTGATGCCTCTGCTCTGAGAGGACATCTCTTCTTTTCTTGTGCTCAGGTAGGCAGCTTGATTGAATTAGTCTGGCTACTAAGATGTTATTTTCTGCAGTAGAGGCAGTATCTGCCATGCTTCTGAATATCTGGCAGCACCTCTATATGTGCATTACGACAGCCATAACACTCTCAAAAGGTTTGACTTTGTTCATTGTTAAAGATATTTCAAATTCAGAAGACATTGAGCAGGAAAAAAAACACCAACCCACAAACAAACAAAACTCCACAAACCCTCCCACCAAACCAACAGAGATTTTTACTTTAACTTCCTTTTGCTACTAGCAAACTACGTGCTGTGCATGATACCCAGGCAACGCATCTCCTGAGACCCTGAGAATAAGGAGCCGTGAGATGTGAATTCACTGTGGGGGTCTAACGTTACAGATCAAGCAGTGGGCAGTTGTGTGAATACTGATTTAATTTTCAGAGTCACAACTGATTAACTATAGGTTATTAAAAGACAAAATGCTTTAACAAAGAAATTATGGTTTAGCTGTCAACACCAGTGTTTGTCCAGTTCATTCTGCAGAATATTTCATTGTACGCTGAAGCTGTTGTCGCTTTCTTCTTAGAATCTATTCTATTTCATAGCTATTTTCTAAGTATACTTAGCTTCTATGCGCTCTGTATGTATTGTTTTTGTTCAAAGCAGATGCAATACAATAATGAAGAGGTAGGATATTCTTGCAGTGCTTATGGCTGAATCAAAAAAGAATTGGACCTCAAGGAGGCCTTTCTTCAATGACAGCTCAACAGCACTAATTAAAGGTTTTGATTAAGACTTTTGTAGATTTCATCCTGTCACAACAGGACCATGTCAACCATGTGGGCTTAACTCTTTTCAAATAGAAGCCTTCAAAGAGCCCTATTGCTCATTAAAGGGACTCATTACTTTTTGGGTCATCAACGGACTGAGTTGTCCCCTGGCTACTGTAGTGAGTGACAACAAAAACATTTCCAGCTCCTCTTTCCTATCCAAGTGCTATGAACAAAAGCAAAAAGAGTTATTTTCAAACAGCTCTCCTCTTTGTCGTTGCATATTCTCACCCTGAGCTAAAACTAATTTATTTCAGGCTGTAGTCACAGTTATGTAGATGAAACTACTTCTGTGATCAGGTGCCACTTAGAAGGGCTGCAGAATGTGACCTATTGTGTGCTGTTAAACATCGCCATTAATGAAAATACACCGTTAGTTATGCATTGGATGCACAAACTTATGCAAAATAACTCAGTTATATGATTTAATAACAGATAATCCTTTGGTGCTGCATTTGATATCAGATTCTCTCCTCTTCTCTAAACTTAGGGAGAAATAGCTGCTGGGTATATCCTCAGTTACAATGACTTTTAATAGTAGGTAAAGTAATATCATGAATATGATTACTTCCACACTCCATTAAGCCTGATATGAACAGAGAACACCAGTGATGAGGAAGCAGTAAATGCTGTCTTGGATTGTAGATACTACAGCTATTTTTCAGAAATGTCAATGGAGAGAAATAGGAAAAAATCATTTTCCTTACTCCAGCATGCTATTCGCTTAGTTGTTGCAAGTGTCAGGCAAGTGCTGGTGAGGTGATCTCATTCTCCAAACCCTCATGTTTCACTCTAACTCTTAATATCTCAAGAATTTTTTTCACTTGACTGACTTTCTCATTTGCTGCCTTTGCACAATGCATACACAAAATGAATGTCTATATACTCAGATACTTCTCTAACTTTTCCCTGTCTACCATCAGACACTCCCAGTTCATCACAGAAGAGACCACAATAACATAATTTGTTCATTTACAACCACACTCACATTCAGTTCATCACTCTTAAAGAATAATCTTCTTGAATAGACAGGAATTTATAATGAACCACCATGTACTTCATTTACCCCATAAATGGAATAAATGCATGGCGCCCCTCTTAGCTCTGGAAAAAAAATAAGGCCTATGTTTAAGATACTTTAAAAGAGTTTCACCTCAATGAGGATTTCCATAGCTGCAAAATGAAGAAAAGAAATCCAGCAATCAACTAAGGTGCTGCTTTTTATATGAAAATATAAGATTTTTTTAATTTTTAGTTTTTACCCATCAGGACATAACATTCACCTAACAGAGGATATACAGACTGTCACTGGATTTCATCAAACCGTGCAGACTGCAAAGGGTTGCGGGAAGGTCTGGCTGAATATCCTGTTTTGCAGACACAAATAGCACTGAGCAGAAATGCAAGGCAGGGGCAGTGTGGCAGGGAATGAGTAGAAGGATACATCTCTGCATCCTTGAAGCTGACTTTTTTGGCAGATGATGCACACTCTACTGTTCTTAGACCATCCTTAAGTATCGCAGCTCATCTCATGCATCTTTTTGAAAGCAGCTTTGGTTTCAAAAGCTGCTGGAGACAGTGAAAAAATCTAATAAGATTAATCAAAGTTGACGAGGTCAGATGATTGTTTTCATTAAAATATTTGAGCCTCTTGGAAATGTTAGTGTAAGTCTGCTTCTGCTGCCTTTTCAGCAAAAAAAGACCTTTTCTCTCTTTTGATATTTACATTGAAACAGGCTGAAGCTGAAAACCAGCCTGGAAAAAAAAAGGACATAATATTCCCTCCTTAAACGAATCTGCCTTCTAGAAACGACTTAATGTAAACATCACAAGGCTGGTATTTACATAACTTTATAGCCAGGTTTGCCTCTCAGAGAGCTTGTGTCTGGGGGCACATACACTAAAAAAGGGAAAGATTCCATACAGGCCGATAGCTGTGGGACATTTGGTTGTGAAGTTCTTTGCCCTGATGTTGAATTCGTGAGAGCAGATATGTTCGGAAGCCTCTTTCTTTTTTGTTTTCCTTTTTTGGAATTTTACTAAAAATAAGCATAGCCCTCCCCTGAAATGGCTCTCTGTACAACTCGCTTTCATAAAGCACGAAGTAGAACTCTGTTAGTCTGAAAAAACAGCAGTTCTCAAGATAGCATTTCCAACCAGTCCATAATTTCTGTTTTCCTTTAGGGACAAACCTAAAGTTATGTACACATCTTTTGTACTGATGAATTTCTGCTAGTAAATAAGCACAGTAAACACTTAACTCTGTTAACAATAAGGAGAAAGATAGTGTAACCTCTTCCTCACCAGACATCAGAGTATGGTACAAAGGAGACTGTTTCTGTCTCTGCTAACCATTTCTGGTGCTAGAAGGCATGCAATGACTGAGACTTAGAAGTACAGAAGAGTAAAATCCTCACAGTTAAGGCAATGAGTTATTTCATTCTGTCCTTGCTTCTCTCACAGACTTCCTTGATGGTACAAAAGCTTATTACTTGTATTACTCAGAACAGATAAGCTGAGATAAGAGAAAGATGAAGACTAAAATTGCACTAAAACAAAACACATAATTACTTACCAGCTTATTAATGCATTCGTGAATCTATACTAATTACTACAGAGAAAACCAACACTGACAAAGTACCAGCACCAGTAGCCTGAAAACTTCATGGTTTGGAAGCTTAGTTTCACTTGATTGCTTCTCAAGAAGCAAATTCCTAGTTCGCAGAGACCGTCCTCTGATTGAAAAAAAGTCTAGCCTTCTCCATGAGAAAAATATAATCCAAGAAATATTCACTCTTGCATTCCAGTCAAAAGAGAGCTAGCAAACTCAGAGCTTCAGCAATGCAGAATAAATAGCATGCTCAAAGTTACTTAGTATTTAAAACTGCTCAGATAGAGGAAGAAACAATTCCACTGCAGTTTGTCAGCACAGTGCTTGAGCAATTTCTGCACTTAAAGTACAGAAGAGGTCCAGCATCAAACAGTGCTTACAATCAAAGTTGTGTGAATTCCACTGAAAGTTTTGATGGGAGCATGAGAATGTTAGCTTCTTGAATATAGATTCCATTTTTGGTATTTCTCATATTCAGCAAGAACGTCTTGCAGTAGATGCTAAAACGCTATGCATAGTTGTGTACAATCAGCAGCCTAAACTAGGTCACTAGTCTGCTATCCAGTCCCCTAGGAAGGAAAAAGACTATAGGGACGTTTGGACATTCAGGAGCTCTAAATTATTTTAGTGGAACAAGCTAGATGTTCTGTGCTTTTGTACCTCAATTAAGTCAGTGGATGTAGGCCCCTCTTTTAGAAAATAAACTTTGGTCAATATTTCTTTTACATGCCACAGATCTGCAATCTGTCATCAGTGACGTAACTGGGAATTGATGGTGTGTGTCACCTCCTCAGTTCAAGGCCACACTGCAAAAACTACCCTCATTTTCCTTGGCATAAGACAATCAATAAACATTTCTGTCTTCTTCGGTCAAGATACAGCTATGTAGGATAGACTGTATGAAAAACACATGGAAAATACTGTCCTGTGCCAATATTAACTCAGAAAATGTCAGAGTGGTGTGAGCTATAAAGTAACCTGGCAGAGAATCAAAATGCATACTGGGCATTAGCCAGCAGTACTGGATTGGGCTTCATGGAGAACAACAAATTAGTGTTTCTCCAATTGCTGTCTTCATAAGTACAGTTGCTGAATTCATCTAGGGAGGCAACCAAACGTCACAGTTACCACTGCATGGTTGTTTCACGTAGCTTTGTTGTGAGGACTTGTGCCACAGTTATTCACCCTTGGATCCTAATCTGAGAAATGCATTCACCACCTCTCATAATTCAGACTTTCAGAGAAATTGTATCTAGGTCTTAATAACAGCTTGTGATAATCTTATTTACATGGATTCAGCTTCTCTTAGAAAAAGAGATTGATTTTTCCTTGGAAAAAGTTCACTTAGAGACTTCTCTGGCAGTGAAATTCATATTGCTCCAACACACTAAATAGAGATCTAGATACTTTGCATTCACTGTGTAGAGAACTTCTAGTTGCAACAGTCAGGAGTAGAGCACCATGGACCTTAGGATAAAGGAATGGGCTGAGGGAACTGGTTTGAATAGTCTCATTCAGCCCTAATTGCACCTCAGAAGGTTCTAGGGACCAAAGAGGGCAGCAGTAGCACAGTTGCCAGACCACATCTGCTCCACAGTTGTATCTTATTTGTGCAATTAATGAGAATTTCTTTGACCTGATTAGCTGGTTCCATAGTAACTTATCTTCTCTGAGAAATCGACAAGTTTTATACTGATGAGAAAACAATCTGACATGATAGTAAAATTTTAAAACACCTTATATTTCTCAGTGTCATTTTTCATTTATACTGAAAGAACAGATATCAAGCAAAAATTCATCAACCTTAAATATTTAATGTGACATTTTCTTACAGATTTTCTTACAGTGCTTGCAGATTTGGATCCTCTGACAAGATTGTTTATTGAAGAGCAGATAACAGAACTGTGTGCTAATCACTTGGGCCACTGACTCACAGTTTTTCCATGGTAATTAAAGTGCTTAGAATCTACCCCATCCCCAACTGTCTAACATAGTTATATTTATGATGCTCTTTTCCAGAAATACCACTGTTCAGCCTGAATTCAAGTACCGACAGTGCTGAGAAATCAGATCTGGTAGATAACAGAGCAGTCCTTTCAGAGGATTCGATCTGGACAGTGTCACTGACGACAGCTTATTACCAACTGTCTCCAGGAGAATGCATTATTACCTAACCAAAAAAGTGTTTGACATGAAAGCAAACAGATTTTATGCAGTGGCTGATATAAGAGATTTATATCAGCAAGATACCAAATACTGCTAAATAATGCATCATGGGCCCCTTCACTTGGTGGTGTGTGGAAGAAGTTACTTCTTTGATATAACTTTATTTTTAACTGATTGGAAAAATTTTTGCTTGTGCAATGAAAATGTGTGCTGGGGCCACCCTTCAATGCACGTGCTTTGGGTATGAGAACAGCAGGTTTAACATGTGTGTAACTTGATGAGGGAATCCAGGATTTCCTGTTAGGATTTCATATCACTGATTATGGCAAGTGGCAGTTGCCACCTCTTACTATTTACTGGAAGAAGTGCTGTGAATCTTCAAAAAACAGTGGGTGTTTCTCTCCAAACACTTTGATCCAATGCTTAGACTTAAGACGGTTATTTTCTGAAGCATTAAAACCAATTCTTTTCTCAGCAGCAATTACTGGGATGCAGTTTCTTCCTATTATAGTACAGTCAATGGGGCAGCAACAATTCTCACAGTGAGAAAATGTCTACAGATTAATATGGCAATAACATTCATTCTCCTTCAGAAAGAGAAGAATATTGATCTTCACTTTCAGGATCTAAAAGTTAATTAATTTCCATAAGATTTCCTGAAGGTTCCTACTAGGGCAAAAATCTTGGAATCTTTTATAAGTTATCTGAAGGGAGGAAATGTTGACATAGATGCTCACCATAGAAAATTTGACTTCTGCTTTCTTATAGAAAATAGGTGATATGGAATATTTTTTTCTGAGAAGTATTTCTTAAGATGACATAGAGTATACAGCTTCTATACCCAGTATATACTGCTGTGACTTCATAGAAATCAATCTTATAAATCCAGGAAGAATAAATAAAGCAAACCATTTACAGATATGTGAAGTGTACCCTGAATGTAATGGTATTTCATTTAAGAATTCAACCAAAAATGGCATTTCTTGCTCTTTTCTATGATTGGCATGGGACACCAGTGCTGTTCATCGTTTTATAGATTTTATCATATTCCTTTTCAGTAATATCCTTTAAAACTAAACATTCCCAGTCTATTTAATCTCTGCTATGTAACGTCGTTATTTCTCCAAAATCTATTCAAAGAAACAGGTGGGAGGTTTAGAACTGAAACAGTTACTCAAAATACAGAATTTATTCAGTGGCATTGTTAGGATATTTTTCCTTGCCATTTCTTCCATGTAATTCCTTCCACTTTACTTGCCATTAGGACTGCTGATGAGTTGATGTGGCAACAAAGACCAGAAGAGCACTTAGTAAAAATTTATCTGCTTATTAGACTGTGATTTCTTTTGGTGAGAACTGGTCAAGATGTACAACAGTTAAGCCCACTCTCTTTCAGATAAGGAACTTCTCTAGATCTGAAAGGGATTTCAGTTCATATTGAAAATATGAAGTCTACTGAATCAGTTTTGTATATTTTGCTCATTTTAGGCAGTCTTCCAGATACTGAGACTGAGATGTTAGAAAATACCCATGGAATCTCTGCAACCAAATCCTTTTAAAATTAAATATGCATTTTTTTTTTATTTTTATTTTTTAAGTTTTCTAAAGACTCTTGTGAAGGCCAACATTCTCTCTGGTTTCCTTGATGTTTTCAGTGCAACAGGAAAGATGCTTTCCAGCCATTTTGAAAAAGGGAATTCTTAAGAAAAACAGTTACAATTATGTCCATCTTCGTTTCCCATTTATCACTAACTCCAGAATTACAAACTTCTGTCATACTCCTCCTATCCAATTTTCACTAACATCAACAGCAAGACATGCAGTGATTCTACTAGGATGTGGATCAGGGCATGTATCCCTGTATTTAGATTTAATTCCTACTCACACGTTCTCCCAGGGAAGCTGCAATTGATAATGCTGCTGGGAGGATGAGAGGAAACTGTGGGGAGTGGCTGATTGAGATTTGTATCAGTGTCTATAAATAGCTGAAGGGTAGGCACAAAGAAGGTGAAGCCAGGCTCTTGTCAGTGATGCACAGGGACAGGACAAGAGGCAGGGGGCACAAACTGGAAAACAAGTTCCCTCTGAGCATCAGGAAGCACTTCTGTGCTATGCACATGACGGAGCACTGACACAGGTTGCCCAGACGTGTGAAGTCTCCTCCTTGGAGAGCTTCGAAAGCCCCCTAGGCATGGCCTTGGGCACTCTGCTCTGGGTGTCCCTGCTTGAGCAGGAGTTGGACTAGGTGGACCCACAGGTCCCTTCCAACCTCAGCCTTCCTGGGATTCTTTGAAATGTATGTGCATGCAAAACACTGTTCAAAACACTATTCTGTGGAGCTTTGAATGGCTTTTAACTTCCTTTCATGTCTAAGAAAAGAAAAAAGAAAAAAAAAAAGGTTGTTCTTAATTCCTGTAATTTACAGTATTTAAAGCTCAGGTGGAGCATGTTGGTGTGACCCTTCACACACTCCTAAATGACACATAGAAGGGAAAAGTTGCAATGCTCAACAAGGAACTAAGAAACAGCTGTAACCCAGGGCATACATAAGACAACAATCCCAGAAGCACAACTATTACCTGTGATCATCAATCAATACAAAATTGCTTTGATTCCTGACTGCTGCTAAAAGAAAAAAAAAAGCTGAAAACATTCCATGCTGAATAATCAGATTATAAACTTTTGTTTTCTTCTGAGAGGAGGACACAGCTGGATTAAATATTTCATTTTCCTTAGAATTCTGTCTTTATGTCTTTTTTTAGGAACTCACGTTGACATCTGAGATAGACATCTGCATACTATGAGCACTTCATTTCAAAAGCAGTAGTAGAAATTTCTTATTAAAAAGATCATGTTACAAGATGATTCAGCAAAGCTACCTTGCCTACCAGTGGTAAGACAATATATTGTCTACGCGGGATACAACATGACTGCAGGCAAACCACTTGAGAATTTCTGTGCTCTTTGGTAGGCAGCCAAAAAGAAATCTGTGTCATAAGTTTATTGCATCATTATAGAAAACTGAGAACTGAGTGGGCTAGATCTGAACTCATGGTTTTAGCTCTTACTTCTAATCCCCACAAGACAGAAACACACTTCACAGGCCTCATGTGCAGGGGTTAAAGGAACAGAACAAGCTCCTAATACTATGCCTGCAAACAGAAGGGTATGACTGTGGAATCCCAAAGCACTTGTTTGTTTCCAGTAAAAATAAAGTAATTAAAATCTCTGTCACTTACTGCTTTCTGTTGACAGCACGGGGGGAAGTGTGGTCTTAGGCTTCTTGGTCTTTTTCTCAGCAGGCTTTGCGGCCTTTGTGGATGAGGTATCTACAATCAAAACAAATAATAAAATACAAATTCTATTTAAAAAAACAATAATGAAAGAACTGTTTGTTTTTATATTTCTGTAGGGTTAGAGGAAATTACTGGCCTTTATTTTTTTCAAGCAAGATCTTCAGCAAGTTTGTGCAGAAAAATGTCACATTCCTAAATGAAGAGGGAGCAGACAGGGAGAATCTCTCTATGGGAGTGGTTGCACTGAGAGCCTGAGAGAACTAGAAAAGAGGCACCATCAAAGCTAGTGGGCCCATTTTGACTCAATAGAACAAAGCACAATTTGCATAAAGTTGCTTTAGACACAGCAGGGAAATAGGGAAGCCAAGGCACCTTTGAAGCATTATTTCAACCTAAAGAATCTATTTCATGTCGTTCTTCTATTCCATTATCTATATGAACCATACAGACAAGCATGCTTTGAAAAGCAGCATTTCCTCTGTATGCTCCCATACGATACAGACACATAAGTAGAAGATGCAAATATTTTTCACTAAGGTTATCCCAGATAGAGCATTTCGGGTAACAAATTCTAATGAGCATCATTTGTTAGATGGCTTGATCCCAACATTTCTCTTCAGAAGAAAAATCCCAATTCAGGATTATGACTGCAACAATAGCTGTATCAGCTTGTAGCTTTCAAATACTCACCTTGTCAATTATTTGTGCAGGAGATAGCTATTCAAAATTTTGTTACTGGAGAAAAGAACTTTATGGAACCACCCATTTGAGTCATCTATCTCTAGGTACCAGTGTGTGAAAATTGTATTCTCTAAAAAGTTGACGGAGAAAGACAGAATCTCCTACCAAACAATTAAGAGAAGGCTATGCTAGGTCTGAGTCCATGCACTTAAGATTCTACAGATTTGTCCCAGAACTATTTGGATGATTGAAGTCAAATATTCCTCAGACATAATTTGAATCCATGGGAATAAATGGAATATAATGAAATTAAAGATTATTTCTGGAATCTAAAAATCATTGTCTGGGAAGCTGACAGCAGACTGAGTAGAAAGGAGCAATCTGAATTGTTGTTTTAGATCACAATTCCGATTTAAAAATAACAGCCATCCTTCCCCTCTGCCAGTCATGGACATGGGCTATCCAGTGGCATTCCCCTGGTAGCAAATTATCCATCTTCTAATTAATCTGTATTTCCTCCCTTTCAGTAGAAAAAACAAAGGACTGAATTTCAGACAATGCAAAGAATTGAGAAGCCATATGTAGAAGAGTTGAGACAGACTAGTAGCCAGGCTTCTGCACTGAACTCTTATATGCTTTTAAAGAATGCATATAGCTCAGAAACAAGTCCAACTCTACAATCCTTGTGGAAATACAGTGAACAGTAGGAGAACATAGATTATTCCACAAAGCAGAGTCCTTGGTTGGTATTGTCTCTGCTTGTGCTCCATTATGGAACACAATTACTGTATAGACTGAAAAGTGGAGAGAAGAAGTGGGTGGAGATACTTTTTAGGTATGTGGTTCATAAAGGCTGGTACTGGGAAAGAAAGGGAAGGAAGGATGAAATTAAAGAGGATTTTTCTGTATCCAGGAAGCTACGTACCTTCCACAAGCACTTTGCAAGCACATTCTGCTTTTCCTGCTGCGTTCTCTGCTATGCATTTGTATTCTCCCCCATCTTCTGGCATGACCTTCTCAATGGTTAGTGAACACAGTGTTCCTAATACAATAGAAAGAGAGACCAAATAAGAAAGAGACACATCAGGATGCAGTCCACAAAATGAACAGAATGCATGAAATGAACCAATCCTTTCCTACAGTTGATATTCACTGATAGAAAAAGATGTGTTGACCTTAATAATTTAACATCAGATTCAGAACTTTATTAATGATGAAATAAATAAAACCACATGGATGCACATCCCTGTTCCCCAAGATTCTCAAAGCTGTCTCTGCAGTCCTAAAGTGGTTAACAGATAATGGCAGAGAAGACTCAGAGCAGAATCTCTGCTAATGTCCTTTGTTTTACAGCAGGGAAAAGGACTCCTCACTTATTCATTTCTCAAAAAATGCTAGCAGTGCAGGTATCAAAAGAAGAGGACTTTCATAAACTGTCCATCTGTAATATTTCGATTCAGACTTCTCTCTAGCACCCCCATAAGCATCCATGTTTGAAAGTAGAATGTTAGCTTGCTGCCTAAGTTTAAAAATGTAACTGAGAGCCATTCTGTTTTGTCTGAATTCATCAAAGAAGGATCATCTGATATTGTAAAGCATCTGTTAAAAAGTCCAACATAAAAACAGCAGTCAAATTTGTCACTGCAACAAACTCATTCAGTTTGAAACAAAAAAGCAAAATCTGACTTCAGTGGGTATGTAGAAACAGGATGCGATATAAGCTCAGTAGTTACCAAAGGGATTCTGGTATGACCCAAGGGAAATACATTTCCTCTTAAAACATAAAACTCTGTGAACCAAAACAGAAGATGTTCCCACTGGTTGGGGACAAAGAAGGAGAACTGTTGTTCACCTAATTCCTTACATTTACTTTCATTGCTTGGAACAACTATGTGCTTTGTTTCCCAAGGAAAACCCCACTTAAAACACTTTTAGCTTCCAAATATTACGTGTTGTCTTTCTTTCTTCTTCCTCACTAGACAGCCTGACCTGTGCCCTAAACACAACCTGAGATATTGTGCACTTCAGACACTGTTGTTCAATTGCCCAGAATGCCTCCACCCTCCATTTATTTCAGCCATAGTAGTACCTTCTCTTCTTCCTCCATTTGCCTTTCTCAGTCTCTCCTAATTGATGGATGGAATGTAAAGATTATCTTTCTTAGACCTTTTCTAAGAGACACACATGGGCTGGAAAAAACTGATTGTTTCCCTCCTCCTCGTTCTCCACAAAATCAAGAAGCTCTAAATAATGCCAATTTTCACCCTGAGAAACAATGTGAAAACTCTCAGGAGCTCTGACCCCTCACTCACAGGGACTGTGCTCAGCCAACCACAGTGTGAAGAAAAAAGCCATGTGCCTTCCCTGAGTCAGCTCATCTTCATGAGTTAGGCTGAGCCAAAAATGTCACGAGCTACAGCTCTGTTCCAAATGGAGGAGAGACATTAGAAAAGTATTCTTTCAGGCATCTAGCAAAAATAAATTCAGGTGGCTCTTCTGCTTAGAGAAAATTGGAGGGGAAATGAAAGATATCTTGTAGTCTAAGAATACGCATGAACCTATACAATATGCTTAGAAAAGGTCACATATTATAACCCAAAAATGCTCTTGCCAAAAAACAGAGACTATGAAGCAATGACGTGTGACAGAGATCTCTGGCCATGTATGTGCATTCATATCGTTGCACTGCTGTCCATGCAGCATGCTGCAGCTGTATAAGTTAATGTCTTACAAGAAACACTTCCTGATGCAAAAACACAACACAAGAAAGTCTGCAGCCTAACAATGAGTCACTGTCAACTATTACACTAAAATCTAGAATTTTGGGATTTTCTCATGATGATTCTCTACTTGCTATGTGCATTCGACACTGTTAGCTGTGCATTTAGAACCCAGTATTGGCCAGGCCAGGTGGCAAGGTCTGATCAAAGCTGCATTTGGCTTACTCCTCTAATAAGAGAGTCCTATGAAATAACGTCAGTCCTGCCCACTGCAAAAGAATATTTATTTGTTCTTAATTTGAATTAAGTCATTTAGTGAATAGGAGAAATCTGATTTTTCAAGGGCTGCTTTTGTCTCCAGACTTCAACATCCCTACAGCAATAATCTCTATCCTATTTCCCTTCACTTAAGCATACCCCCCAGTAACTACCTGGGAACAGCACATGCAAAGTACACTGGGACTGCTGGACATGTTTCTACCACACTGGGTGTAATGGTCACATTCTGCCCTCAGTAGAGGAGTGAAGGGGACATGAGATAATTTGGGCTATTCTTCTTTATTTAGCTACTATCATTTGTGAAGCTATGAACTACCGAAACACAGTGTGAAATTGGCCAAGAGATCCAAAGAGGTATTAGCCAGTCTGAGTCAGGGGAACAAGGGGAGGCTGAGAGAGAACATGGCTGTAGAAATCTTTTCTTAGAAAACTACAATGAAACAAATGAACACACCAACCAACCAAAAAAGCACAACGACTAACAACAAAAAATAAAAGCAACAAATTGGCAAAACTTGATGAGATCTAATAAGGATAGGAAACTCCCCAGAAGTCCAATATTATATAGTCTAGCGCCACTAGGATTCCTGAGGCTAGAGGGCCAAGCGTCTTTTGATGAAATATTTGGTATTTCCTCTGCAAAAACCCTTTATGACCTGAAATTAGCATATTTTCTCTTAACTGTAAGAAAACTCAGAACGGTTACTCCAGTTGGAATTCTGAATGCTGGCACTTCACAAATTCCAGTCAACTAAAAGAATTTGCAATCAGTTTTGTCCCAGTATCCCTCTACTTTTTTTTTTTAGTTTTCTTTTAGGAACCAGCTCACTGACAGACTTCAAAACACTATCACAAAGTGGGAGTTAAACACTAATGCTTGGATCTTCCAGTTAGCAGAACTGATGTAGCTCTAGATAGACCTCAGCAGCCACAGAAGCTTACAACTTACTGGAGGCTCTGGTTTATATATCTAAAGCCTTCACCTTGCATTCTGAGCTATTAAAGGATTTTCTGACTTGCTCAGAAATAGTACAAACCAGTTTAAAATATCTCTAGACTTCTGCATTCTTTCCATGATACTCTGCAGAAAGTGAACTTCAGATATGAAAAAAAAATATACAAACCAACAAAAAACATCTCCTGCATCTAATTCCCTGCTGTGGCATCTAGATAGCTTAACTCCTGACTCCTGTCTCTAATACAAACTGAAGTTACTTTGACCTCCTCACTTGTATCCCACAGGACAAAGAGGATTATAGAGTATTTAGCAATATTATTAAACACCAGGCCATAATAAACTGTGGCTAGGAGTCATAATAAATTTATTGAAGAACTCTTTGGTTCACTGATGTTAATTTTGTAATATATTGTTCTTGTTGTTGTTTTTAATTTTCTAATAAATGCTGCACTAACTGTGCAGGAAAGTGCAAATATGTGCTACTGCCCCAGTCATGTTTAAAAAGGGCAACTGGATTTACCTGGAAAGTACTGACTACAATCAGAATGACAGCAGGCAAAGTAGTAAAAAAAACTCACAACAGTTTCAGAGAAGAAAAAGAGTTAAATATAATTATCGCTAAGTGATAGAGTTCTATGTGAAAAACCTATTTTTGTTATTTATAAGACTACACACTTAACTGCAAAATGTATCTGTGTATAAGTAATTAGTCATTACTGAAATATGAGTCATCTCATGTTTTTGCTAGTAATACTATTTTAATACATTAAAAGCTTTCACAGAATCACAGAAATGAAGGGGTTGTAAGGGACCTCTGGAGATCATCTAGTCCAATCCCTCCCTGCTAAAGCAGGTTCCCTAAAGGAGGTCACACAGGAAAGTGTCCAGGTCAGTTTTGAATATCTCCAGAGAAGGAGACTCCACCACCTCTTGTGCAGCCTGTTCCACTGCTCCGTCACTCTCAAGGTAAGGAAGTTCTTCCTCGTGTTTGTATGCAACTTCCTGTGTTCCACTTTGTGCCCACTGTCCCTTGTCCTGTTGCTGAAGAGCCTGCCCCATCCACTTGACTCCCATCCATTAGAAACTTGTAAGCATTGAAAAGATACCACTTTTGTCTTTTCTACAGGCTGAACAGTCCCAGGTTGCTCAGCCTTTCCTCACAGGAGAGATGCTCCATGTCCCTAATTATCTTTGTGGACTCTCTAGAAGTTCCCTGACTTTTTTGAATTGGAAAGCCCAGAACTGGACACAGTACTCCAGATGTGGCCTCACCAAGGCAGAGTAGAGGGGAAGGATCACCTCCTTCAATCTGCTGGATACACTCTTCTTAATGTACACCTTAATGTACTAACTGCCAGTGCAGGTAGAATTACAGTTGCCAAAACAATTGGAGATCATCACTTCTTGGTGGACTTCCTCTGTGACCAGACTCTAGGACCAAAGTTATTCAATATTTTAATCTGTAATATAGAATTATATCTACACTGAATGTTGAAAAGCTTACAGATGTCAAAATACTGTTGGAAATGGAAAGAGAAAGAGAAAATAGAACACACCTCATAAACAATCTAATTTTCAATCTGAGTCCTGTTCACTCAAAGGAAGTGGGGTTTAAGGCGGTGAAATTACAAGTAATACAGCTTAAGACACTGAAATGCCAAGCAACAAGGGATGCTCTATTTTCAGAATATTTAAAGGTTTAACACAGAAGTAACAAATATGAGCTACACTATGCAGTAGAAAGAGGAGAAGTTATCTCCAGCAAACACAGCAATAGGAAGATGACTTATATCTCACTGGTGCTGAAACATGGTTCTGCTACCTGTTTTCTTCATAGGTCAATAAGCCAACACACAACAGCGAAGAGCAGCATTAAAAACAAAAACAAAAAACAAAACACAATGCAAACCATCAAAAAATCACCAAACAAAACCCCACCAAGTTCTAGACAAATTGCATTACTAGGAGAAAGCTAGTAGGAGCTTGACTCATCAAGTCTTAGAAAAATAAAAGAAAACTGGGAGAAGTGTCTTGATTACAGAATCAAAGGCATTATATCAAACATAAATGTGCTCTTTAGCCTAGCAAAGAAAGGAAACCGATATCTGGAACCAGAAAATGCATACATTCAAATATGTAAACAGACATTTCTTTGTTTCTAGATCTAAAACCAAAACACTTAGAATAATTAGCCATCGCAATAAATTGCCAGAGATTATTGCTAATTCATCTCTTCTGCTATATTTCAATATACACTATATGCCTTCCTGAAAGAAGGAAGCTTCAGACAAAAGTTAGAGTACAGAGAGAAATTTTGTGGCACGTGACAAACACAGAGCTGCGTCAGAACTGATGCTCAGACCATTGCCTTAGACTTAAACTTTATGAAGAAGCTTTTTAAGCTGCAGATTCCAACTACTTTCAGCAGTACATAGAAAGGTGTTAATTGCACACCAAATTCTTGCTCAACACTTAATAAAAAATCCAAAGAGTCATGACAGATCCTAGTTAGAATGACATAGACAAGAAAAACTGATAGGAAGACAAGAGACATAGTAAGTCACAAGAAAGTTGTTAAGGCATTACTGCTAACAGGATTACCAACTCTTTATGCTGCCAAGACACCGAGAAATTAACAACTGCAGTGTCTAACACAAAGCAGGACAAAATGGGCATTTTCTAAGCAACGCCGCTACTGCCACCTGTGCCTATAGTAAGTAGTTTTTCCTCAGTTTATACAGTCACAATAGTAAGCCAAAAAAGCACAGCAAGGTGACTCAGCAAAGTGGAAAGTTTGCTATTTTGTACTTATATTCATTGTTCATGTCAAGTCTCTAGTCTAGAATGTCAGGTCCCAAAGCCAACACTTTTGTGTTCTAAACCAGTTTTTTAACCACGTAAAAATTTTCAATCCAGATTTTCCTACCCAAAAGTCACATTAGGACACCAGCACAGGACGCTACTCTGCCAAGTACCATGCAAATCTAAAACAAAATGGATTCTGCTCTAAGGAGTTCACCGTGTGAGGAAGTTTGTTGTTCTGCTCTGTCCTTATAAGTCTAACTTGACCATAGTGTTTGCTACAGCCTTCTTAAAATCTTCCTTTTTTTTTTCCCAAATAAAAAGCCTCCCCATAACCTCAAACAAAAAGACATTCTCTCATATTAAAAACAACTACCTCTGAACCATACACCATCTAACCTGTCCATACATATGCATGAAGCTCCAAGTTATGAGCATGCTGCTTTGTCTGTTACCATTTATTTTGAGTTCTCACAGGCAAAACAAACAAACAAACAAACCCCACCAACAATAACATTAGTGCTTATCCCAGAAACAGAGCAAACACTCCAACAAATATTTAAAAGAAGAAAAATATAAAATCATCTTACTTAATTCCTACCATCTCAGACAAGTTGGTAAAACTTCTTCATAAAAAAAGATACTTTAAGCAACAAATCACTCTTGCCAATCAGCATACAGTATACTAATTGGGGAATTATTAGAAGGAATAGTGTAACTAATGAACTGAAAAGTACTGATTTACATTATTCGGAAGGGAAATGAAGAAGTATTAACAACATAAATGCAAAATGTAAGGACTGAGATTGTTCTTAGATATGTTGTGATTGTAACGCTCAGTATTATGCTGCCTAGATTCTGATTTCTAATTGCTAGTGTAAATTTTATCTTGGAATACTGAGTACATTGCGAACTCTAGATTAATTACTATATTACAAAACAAATACTACATAGTATGCTTGAAGATGAAAGACTTTTTTGGAGCAGAATGTATTTTTTTCACTCACTGAAAACCTTAACAATCAGTGATTATTTTATTTTGGGTTCTGTTGGCAAAGAGTGGCCAACATCCCCCCTTTTTCTTGCTCACCAATGGCTAAACTGCCTTGGACAATGGCTTTAGTGTCAGACTATTCAAGCCCAGAGGTGTGAAAAGAAGTGTTTTTAACAGGTAAAGGGCTTTAGTATCATATAGGAAGTTAGTGCCAGGGAAAGTTACTTTCAGTGAGTTAGTACCTAAATGTAGTAGTTAGCTTGCCTATCCAGTTATCTTGTTACACACAAACACATTTTTAAGTCTGCTCTTCATGGCCAAATATGTCACTTGTTTTACGGAGTGTTTCTGAAACCAGATTTCATGCATTTATATCTACGATATATTTGTTACCAGGAAATCACTAAACTGACTATGCAGACTTCATCTGTGATGCTCCTCTGGAAAATACACGTATGCCATTTTCCATGTATGGGAGCTAGTAGTGACCATGGAACATCACAGCAGCACAGCACAAAAAAAGTTGAAATAGCTAAGAACACACACATTCCCACTTTCACAATGGATTTTGGTATGGAACACAAGAGAACTGAAATCATACAGAAGAAATTAAAAATAGCTTTGGACAATTTAAGTCCATTAATGTCAGCTAGGTCCATTTTCTCTAAATTTTCCTCTTTCTCCAGAGACTCAATGCTCTTTCAGCTGAGGATGCTGTAGAGGATTATCTGCTGAGCACATTAAATGCTGCTCCATGGTTGGCCAAGGGCATTACTGCTGAAGGATATAACACCTGCAGGCCTGACCAACATGCCTTTGGGCAAAAGACAGAATATTGGCACTGGGTTGCTGTGTACTACACCCAGTTTTTTTGTTGCTCTCTATGTTTAAAGCTGCTCCAGATACTTCCTGTGAGACTAATCCATATGGAGAGATTCTCTATCAAGCTATACTTCCCGATATTCATCCTGAAGTTATTTCACAATCCTAGTCTGTAGTTCTAATTATTCCCTCTCTTCCATTAGTTTGTTCGACAACTTACTTCAAAGAAAATTGGAACTTACTTTAAGTATCATGCATATCTATTTAATTACTTATGATAATAGTGTAACAATGCAGGTAAACCATAAGGACAGTTTCTTCACTGGGAAGTTCCCTGCAAAAAAAAAAAAAAAAAAAAAAAAAAACTGTCCTGAAACAATGGATTCCTCATCCACTGGTGACCTTCACTCTTCACCTCAGTGGAAAACATGCTGAGGTGGGACATCCTTACAAAGTGCCGGCTCTGTGATGTTATATAAATCAAGAGAGTCATCCAGTCTAGACAACAAGGTGGAACATACCACATAGCCAGCCCAGGCAAGTGGATGTTTTCTGGACCTCCCTCAAGGATATTTTCTGGTCCAATCTCCTACTCAAGCACAGCCAGATAGGAGGTTGTCCAGAACCATGCCTAGACAACTTCTGAATACCTCCAAGGAGGGAGAATCTATAACCCCTTTGGTCAACCACAGTACCATTTAATAAAGCAAATACGAGCTGGGGGATTGCAACAGTCAATTATTCAGCTTCTCTCAGTCAAGAAAACAACTTTCTGCATTACCACAACGCTGAAGATTTGACACTCCAAGAGGCTCCCCCACGGCTCATGGGATAAATTGATCCTTTATAAACCAGCAACTGGATTCTCTCTGACAGAGATGCTATCTTGTGTACTCTGAGAGGAGATGTGATCTCTGAGATACATAATTTCATTTTGAACAATTCCAAGAAAACTCTTAAAATCTTGCTATTAGTACTTCTTCCCATGTAAGGGTGATGAAAATGTAGTTTCCCACCTCCTTGATCCTGTCAGTGCTTTTCACAAGGCTGGCATTTCCTTCAGTCACTTCTCATACAGATGAAATTACCCCTATTCCTGTAGGTCCCCTCTTGTGAAAATCATCATGTGCTCACAAACAGAATTCTCACATACTTTAGGCATGTACAGACACAGTGCACCTGTTATCATTTCCCTCTCCCCATCTTCTTAGTTTATCTCCTTAATATAATACTCAGATATTATTACTATCTATTCTTCTATCTGAATACAGTATTTTTTCTGCCTGTATCCACTTAAAGAAATCCTCATGCTTCAGTGCTTGGCTCACTGCGTGGCAAACCACTGTGCATGTTCATCTGATTCTCATTTAATAATATTGAAAATACTCTGGATTAAATGAATGATTCACAATTTTGAGTACAGATCCCCATGTCAAACTATGATTCTTATTTTAAGTGTGAACTTTGTTAATATAATGTACAGGACAATGTTATTCTCCATATAACTTACTACATGTTTTATGAAACAAATATGAAGTAATGAAAATTTTCTGTATTGTCAGTTATCCTTCCTATTTTTGTCTCAAGGAAAATATATTTTGTCTAGATACAATATTAAATTTCATATAGAAACAGTCTAGTGAGTTAGGTTATCCAGAATGTGGCATATAAAAAATGACTCAATTTGATAACAGTAAGTATTCTCTGAGGACTTCTACCAAATTCTGTACTGTCCTGAAATTAATTAAAAGTCATGCTAGTGATGGACAAGTACTTAAGTGTCTTTAAAGACAACAAAAGCATGTATTTAATGCCCTGTGACATGGCATATAATTCAAAGATGCAGTAATTTCCTTCTATAACACAATCTCTCTTTGCTTCTTAATGCAATAAAAGCCTAAAATATTAAATATACAAAAGAATTAAATCACGATTTGTAAAACAGCAATAATATCATTTTGTTTCCAGCATTCTAAGTCCTTAAAGTTTAACTAAAATAAATGTAATGTACCAGCTTCTTAAACAGCGTTAGCAATGTAAACAGCATTTAGAAATGCAAGAAGTACAACTTTATAAAAATCACATCTGCAGACTGTTAAAGGAGAATCTGTAAGAAACGTCAAACAATGCTGTTCCTTGTATACTTCAGTGAAACAACATAAAAGTTGCATCTGGAATCGGTTACTGGCACAGGACTTAAATAAAGTATTGTGTTACCTTTAACAAGCTAAATATTATTAATCGTGAGTCAGATATAACAGAGTGCCACCCAGCTGGCTTGTAATTCAATTAATTTACCTTCTTGGGAGATGACAATGGACTTGGATGATTTGATGGCTTTGCTGTCTAGAGTCCAGCTGACAGATGCAGGGGGATCAGAGGAAATTCGACATTGTAAGACCAATTTTTCACCATCTGCTACTTTAGCATCCTGAAGCTTCTCTGTAAAGGATGGTGCTGTTCCTTTGCTTGGTGGTGGTGTTGGTTTGCTTGCTGCTGGTTTGTTTTCAGCTTTTTTCCCAATTATTCCTCCATCCACCGCTGCACACCCATGTTCACATTTCCTGTCATTCTTCTCTTCTTTTTTCACTACTGGTTTGGGAGCAGGGGCTTCAGAATTTGGGGTGGCATTCTGTGCTTCAGAACCGGCACGGGCATTTGGTGCTGGGGTGCTAGCGCTGCCATTCTCTGCAGGGGGCTTCTTCTTTGCGCCCAGCACAGATCTGAAATCTGTAACGGCTGGCTTAGGAGGTGGCACCTTCTCTGGCAGTGGGGTCTTTGGGGTGCCTTTCTTGGCCAGCACGGAGCGGAAGTCCACCTGCTGAGGAGCATGAACTTTCCTTTCCTCCTCTGACAAGGTCTTGGGTTTGACCTGCCGCTGCAGGTTTGCTCGGAAGTCCATTTGCTCGGCTGGGATTTCTTTCAGATCCTCCTCAGAAAAACTTTTGGTGCTGACTTTCTTGCCTAAAATGTCACGGAAATCAAGCTGTTCAGCTTCCTGCTGCCTCAGGCTCTCCTCTGTGTGTTCCCGAGTTTCCACTCGCCTCTTCAGTACGCCTCGGACGTCTTCCTGCTCTTCCTCAGCTGCTCTGGTTTCACTGCTGCTCTTTTTGAAGCCACTTGTTCTACCAAATGTTAGTGCACCATGATTTCCACCATCTCTTCGCTCTCCAGAGCTGGCTGATTCCCTCCCACTATGATCCGAAAAAGAAAGGAAAGAGACAGCCAGGAAAGGGGCTGGTTTAAAAATGTCAGAGAACAATCTCAGAGCAGGAACAAAATGTGTTTATAGAAGGGGAGGTTGATTAGAGGAGCACACTCCATTAGTTTATTGCATCAATGATGACTTCAGGAGCCATATAAGGGCACAAACAAAAAAGATCTCTACTCCGGCTTGGTAAAATGTGCTTAGACTGTATGATGAAAACAATTTGTTGGGTCACATTTGGGGATTAAGTTGAACAGCAGCCAGCCTGGGTCTGTAAGGGCAGAGAATTAACGGAGCAAAAAATAGAACCCACCCATGCAAGTCCCTGGGAAAAATACTCACTCTCTGAGCATTTCTGCTCTGGAAGCTGAACTCTCTCGCAGCATCAGAGACACCTGGCAGCTGCATTCTCCAACTTGGTTCCTAAAATGTTTAAGCAAAATCACAAAAGCTGAAGTTTCTCCCTCCAAAACTGTAACTTTCCTTAGCTAAGTGACTAAAACAGCTCAAAACCAGTGTGGCATTGTAGTGGTTGACTGAGTGGATTTGGTCTCCTTTTACTCAGAGTCAAGCTATCTCAAATATCTTTTTCTGATCTGTTGCTGTCTACACTGGGAACAGCATACTCCCTGAACAAAAACCAAAGCAATTTACAGTATGAAACAGCTGAAAACAAACATGCTAAAGGAAAACAAACACAAAAGCTGGGAAATTGAGGCAGAGGAAGGGGCTATTTTGCAAAGTTGAAAATCTTTCCAACTCTGCCTATTGTTTATTTATTCAAGCCCAAGCTCTTAAGTTTCCTAACGTTAAGATATTAAAAGCAGGGTCTCATTTCCTTCCCTCCCCCACAGCACAACCAATCAGCAAATCCCATCTACATGGATTGCTCCAGCGTGGGCATGTTTATATTAAAAAACATAAAAGTGTCACCATATATGGTGCTGAGTACTTATTCTTCCTTTTGCAGAGGAATACCACGGATGCCTTTTGAAAAGGGCTCCCATTAAAGAATTCATTAAAACACTCCCCCTACCCCCTCTGCACGCTTCCTCCCACAGCTTTATATCATTCTTCTAGTCCCAAACAGCTCTTCTCCACTTAACACAGGAGATGCCAAAAGCAAATTTTAACTCCTCTAAGGCAGCAGTTCTGTAACTGCTGCCACTGCTTCCCTAAATACTATTAAAAACCCCTGACGTACTCCTTTAAATTGATTAAAGACTAGAGATATCTTTCGTACATGAAAACACTTTTGTCCTTCCCAGTTTAAGCTTGCAAATGGACTGCAAACTCCTGGATGATTTTTGAAAACAAAAACAATTTTTGTTGCTGAAAGTATTTCCTGGGCATGGACAAAAAGAGGAGAGGAAGAAAATTGAGGCAGCTTTTTCCCCAGCCCTGTTCCTTCTTCCAAAAGGCTCTTGCTAGATTAGAACACCTTTAATTCAGCTTTTCCCCAGAGTTTAAAACATAGACTCAGGAGTATCTGTTAGTTTCCCGTAAATGTATTGTCTGATGTGTTTTTAAATAGCACATGGGAATTCATTCCTAGATATGGTTCTGTTTGTGTGACTAACTCAGCTGCAACTTGCAATGGAGTCACGTAGTAGATAACATCATTAACAGAAATGCAGTAAAGAGTTGCTTTTGTAACAGCAATTAGTTCAATTGCCTTTTCAGATGGATTTCCATTGCTCTCTTTTGCTTTAGAAAATGAAATAGGGATCAGTACAGTGTAGAAATAAAGTCTTTAACACCAAGAAGAAATGGCAGAGATTGGCTGAAGTTACTGAACTGGAAGAAGGAGTACACCTTATTTGACCTTGAAATCTTAGCAACAAGAAGTCATAGGAACATTTTCAACATCTAAAACATTCAGACTATGTACACTAGAAACTGTTATTGATGGCCCTCAAAGCGATAATCCTAATATCCTTCAATAGGAAAGATTAGAGGACATTCCAGTACAAAACAGAAAATTGCAAGAGAGTTCCCAGGTCAATGCAGCGAGTCAACCCTATGCTGGAGACCTGCCATTCTTACTTCTGCTTATATTTGACCTCCATTTGAAAGCAAGAAAAATATAAAGTGCAGGTGTTATTTGCTCCCAAAATTAAATGATGGTAATTATCTCACTGGAGACATTCAAGACCAGGCTGGACCAGGCTCTGAGCAAGCTGATCTAGCTGTGGATGTTCCTGTTCCCTTCACAGGTCCCTTCCAACTCTTAGGATTGTATGATTCTGTGATTCCATTCTGTGTAAGATACCAACATTGCCAAAAGTCTGTTGTCCAAATGCATTTCAAACTGCCGCTTTTTGCAGATGTTGAAATTCATTATCTTTTTTCCTGCTTCTCTCAAGTTTTATTATGAGTAGAACCACTCTTAAGCTGTTCAAATATTTTCTCAGCTTCACAGCTTGTTATCAGGCTGTTGGTTTGTCCTAAGATACGTCTTCCCATTAGTCTAGTAGAGCTCAAATACTCTATTTTAAGGACTTAAAACCAATCCAAAGCTGATGAACAGGGAGAAGCCATGAAAACTGAAGTACAAACAATTCAGAGCATATGTCACATAGGGTGGCTCCACTGCTCAGCTTCTGTCATGACTGCACGAAAAAAATATTTGCTCACAAAAATTCTGCCACCTGTGGGAGAGGATAAAGTAACAGGGAGAGCAGTCTTCCACCAGGAGGGGGATCTAGAAGTTCTGATTGTAAAGGATAATGGCATTTCTGCAGGATGCATTTCTGCAGTGCATCCTTCCTTCACATATGCAAAGAAATAAGTAAGGAAGGCCAAGTAGATCTCTCTAAACTAAGCTATTTTTTACAGGGTTTGGAAAATAAAGGAGAAGGCAAGAACGCAGGAGATCATTTTGTTCTATTTTTGATACCTTGGGAAATACATACAAATTATGGCAACAGTGGGCCATAGAAGTACCTAGATGGACAAATGATTCACACGGTTGTTTTTCAGCTTCATGATTTCTGATTCGAGCAAATGGCTGAAAACTAGACCACTGAATACAATTCTTGAGTTTGTATCTGACTCATCATGTGATCTCCTCGGGTCAAATCCTGCTTCCAGTGAAATCAAAAGGAGTTTAGTTTCTGATTTTAGGAGAAGGAACAACATACGCAAACATTCATCTGGAAGTGTTGAATTGTGCAGGATTGTTCTGTATAATACTCATGCACATGATCTAACTTCTAAACATAAGAAAACAAAACAAAACAACACAAAAAGAAAAGCAACACCACCAAAAAAAAAAAAAAAGAAAGAAAGAAAAAAGCCAAAACAAAAACAAACAGAGTCCCAGCTGCAAAGCCTGAAGCAATTTTAAAAATAGCTCCCTGTCCTATTGTGGGATCAGTTTTCCCTGGAATGGCTTTTATGTTCAAAATATCTTGAAATATTGGTTTCTTGGCAGAATCTACTCAAATACTTTCAATGAACCTTAGATGAGACTTATTGTTCATGTATTCCTAGGAATCACTCTGGAAGAAGAGGGAAAAAATGCACTACTAATTACAATGTGAAGACATGCTGGGAATTCCAACTGGCCTATCAAGTGTGAAACAAGTACTGCAGAGCAAATTACATCTTTAAAGATTTAACTGACAATGCTAAATAAGTTGATCACTAGCTATAGCTGGTGCTTCAGTACAGATACAGTAAAGCCTCAGCATGAGGTTTTGCAACTCTTTTATGAGTTAGTTCAAGAGAAATACACTTCCGAGCCCACTGAAGTTTTCATCCTAAAGAAAGCAACTAATCTACTAGATCACAAATTTAGCAGATGTAATACAGAGCAGCTTTATTGGCTTAAAAGTGGATCCACTGATCTACCTCTCTTGAGGGTGTTTATAGCTGAAACACTAGTCAGTTTATTTGCATTTTGCAATATTGAGTGGAAGAATGGAATGGGTAGAAGGTGTGGTTTCCTTTTCTAAAAATAGACAACATGTTAATAGCAGAGAACAAGGTTTGCAAACTCTATGCTACACAAAGACAGAACTATATTATTTACTGTGGTGTAATGAAAAGTAATTTTACAACTGTTTTCTACGTAACCTGGAAAGTATTTGAGATACGAGTGATTAATAAGATGAATGTTTACATCTGATTTTAATCATAGTATCAAAATCTCTAAATAAGGTTGATCAATACTAACCAAACTTTTATGGCAGATGGCTCAGCTTCTAAGAAGACAAAGGTTAACAAAGCAGATGATTTTCCTAAGAAACTACAGGAGGATTTCGGAGTTCTTGTGCTGACTATACCATTACAAAGATGAAAGCTTTGTTCAATTCAGTCTCAGTCCAGTACCCCCAAATTTCTTTGCTTGCCTTTGCACTCAAGACATATATATCGACTGAAAGAAGCACCTGGGATAAAAGGATCCTAATGCTGGTATCACTGGAAGGATGCAGTGCAGAGGAGGAGAAAAAGATGCCCATGATTTTCTGAATTAAAAATTGATTTTTCTTTCCCTTTTCAATTGTGACGGTTTCATGGAGACTCTGACTGATTTCTTGTTCCTCAACTATATGGGTTGGCATTTTGCAGGCATGCTCAAATTTCAACAGATAAATCACAGCTGTGCATGAAACTGTTTTGTGTTGTTATTTTCTTGTTGTTGTTGTTGTTGTTTTAATATAGAGTTTTATGCAACACCATTCTTGGAGGATTGAGCAAGAATAGTCCCAATGGAACACTATCAGGACAATTAAAATGAAAAATGAAGTATAGAGGAATGAGAGATCTGTGTAAGTTTACAGTAAGTTTACAGTAGGTTTAAAGCCAGGACCAGGAGAGGCTAGCATGACAGCTCCCTCAGAAGTCAGACTTACTAGTTTGTTCTACAGCAAAAGGCAAAGCAAGAACATATCCTAAGTGATACTGAGGGGAGGAAAGAAAGAAAGCCAACCAGCAATTATTGATGAATCACATGATTCATCGCACCTTTGTCAGCTCACTCTGATGAAAGAAGAAAGAACTAGGAAGATCTTTTGTTAAACTCCACTTCTTAAAACCAGAGTTTTAATTTGTGAGCAGCCAACATTAAAGGAGAAACGTGAAGATATAAGAACAGAATTTAGGACTTAGAATAATAGAGAATAGGAAAACAATTAACGCTGGTTGGAAACCATGCCCAGACTAAGCAAAGGAATTGGAGAGAGAATGACTCCCTAAAGACTCCCTAAAAGCAGCTATGCAAAATGCTTCCAAAATTAATATGTGAAAAGGAACTGAACAGTTAATTTGAAAAGAAAATGATTATGATTTAAAATAGCCCACTGTATATTGTCAGCTTCTCTATAAACTCCTTAGTGAATTGACTTGTGGTTTCTCAGTTATTCCACATTTTTTTTAATGGACTTTGTAGGAGTTTCTGAGAGAAAGACACTAAATGCAGTTCTCCTACTCAACAGGTACAGTTGAGATTGCTTCTGAATACATAAACAATTCTCAATCAACTATTAAAGACATCTGCTGGCAGTTCAAAATCTATTCAGATGAGATTATTTTCTGCTGACAATTGTTGTAGCTCTACTGGAAACATGAAATTATATAGCTAACATTTAGTTCCATGAATATTCTTTAGGCAGATACTTCTTTATTATTCATAGTATATAAGCAATTGCTAGAAGTCTACTGGACGAGTCAACTTGGACTAAAAAAGTAGCATGTGGAGCAGAGGATTTTCTTCCAGTATAATAGATTCAATTGTCAATGACATTTAAACAATTTTTTATAAAGAAAGTCACAAATATAAGCCATATAAGGCAATACATCTGTGCACAGTAAATAGCAGAGAATTATGACATTTAACTGTCTGAAGTTGTACATTTCATTTTCTAAAGCCACTCAGGGAATATGTAATTAGGCCCAATCTTCACCATTATAGTGGAAAAATGCTACAAGTACTTTGTGAAAGGTAAAACGAACCAACTTCTATATGGAATTCAGACATTTCAAAAACAGTAGGGAAACATTTTCTCTGCTCAAATTTGTGGATCACACAATCTAGTGGAATGGGCCTTCTTGGTAATGTTGTTCCATGGAAAGCAGGCATCCTTACAAATACCCAGAGAAATGCTAAAAATGACCCCAAAAAGTGACTCATAGAAACACTGCTTGTGGTTTCTCTTGCTAGAGACCCAAACTGATTCCCACACTGCTGCAACAAAGCTTTATTTTTCAAGATCCCAAAAGAAAATGTATGCTGTTTTGTCCTCTCTGACTCTTCTTGTATTTCCTCTTTCTGTTTGATTAAATCTTTTAATCCCTCCACAATATTTAGTTCCATTAGTACTTTATCATTTAGTGGAAATAGAAGGGAATTGTTTTGCTAAGGCAGAAATTGCAGCTTTAGGGTAAATATAACTAATTGTTCCAAAGGAACAAACACTTTCCACAGTAAACATACCTGAGCTGAATTTCATATTGCCCTGCATGACGAGACTGTACATTCCTCAAGATCAGTGTGAAGATATCTTCATTCTGCAGGATTTCACAGCCTGTTCCTGGTGTTATTTCTTGCCCATCTTTAAACCAGTGAACAGTGGGGAAAGGATCTCCAGCAATGGCACAAGATATAAGGACATTTTGCCCAGCAGCTGCTGTCACTGATCTTGGTTTGCTAATGAACCAGGGCTGAATGCCATCCTGAGGCTCTGCAGTTTACAAACAGAGTTTACAAATCAGGAGAACATGCCAAGCTTGAAAGTAACTGATAACTAATTTCAGGTGAAGCAAACAAAGCAAAGATGTTTTGAACACACAGCATATGAATTTTTAATCTGAAAATAACCCAGGCTTTAATTTTGGAAGTCACTTAACATTGGTACTAAGATTAATCATTTACTTGGCACTTTATTGGCTTGATATAGTATGTTAAGGACAAAACAAAAGGACTTTAAAGCTGCCCTAAAAGGAATCCTGAAGATTTGTCCTTAGAGAATATGAGTAGGAATAGCTTTAAGGGCAACTGACAGTACTGTGACTGCTGTTTAGTTCAGAGATCATGTAATAAATCATTAACAATTGCATAAAACTGCATTTAACTCAAAACACTGACCTAAAGGGTCAGGGAAAACAGTGACAACAGTTCGGGGCCCACCCCCTGAGGCAGAGCTCTTTGCAATGCTGGAGTTAAGATCCTTTATGCGAAAAATAGTAAAAGCATAAGTAATGACTATAGGAAAATAGTTGACTTACAGCAAGATTAGACAAACTCTAGGGTTATGAAGGTAATGAATACCCAAATCAAATACCCAAATCACAGAAGGTCTGTAAGTACTTCAGTATTTGTGCTGTGGGATTTATATCATACACAGAGATTCAAAGCCATATTTTGTGTATCCACTTCTCAAATTGCAGAAATCACGTGTTCCTCATTAGCTACTGTTACAATACTAGTATTTAAGTGAAGATACCTGGCTCCTAGAGTGCTTTTCCAAATAGCCAGTGCTTTAATTAGACAAAAAAACATCATTAAATGGTTTACATTAAGTCCATAGCTGAGTAAGCCTCATAATTATAATCTGAAGCTGCACTTAGCAGAAGTTTTGCACTGTCCCCAGGAATAGGACTCAGGAATGCATTTTTGAAATAGTTACATAATGTTCCAGAGTGAAATCATTTTCTTGAACTTGCTTCTGCTCAATATCCTTTTAAATTCAGATCCGTGGACTGAAAACTCCTAGCACCCTTCAAAATAGATCTTATAAACACTCATCTGCTTTAAATAGATGCTCCTCCAGCACATTAGAATGATTTCCTTTTAGCATTCCCTGTGGTGCAGAAGAACTTTACTTACCTTGCACTGTCAATGTAGCCTGTGTTTGAGTTTCTCCTAATTCATTCCAGGCTTCACAGGTGTATTTGCCTGTGTCTTCAGGAAATACTTCCTGGATGTACAGACTGTATTCATTGCCTTTCTTCTCAAAGTGAAAATCTTCTGTCTCTTGGATTTCTTTCCCATTGTGCAGCCAGATAATTTCAGGACATGGGTTAGCTGAAAAATAGGGAAGAACAAAAATCAGAGACATACACAACTCCCCCCTAACTCTGATTAAGAAAATGACAAAGTTTAGTTGTTTTTTGCCACCTGACTCTGCAATGTCATTTTCAAAACTCTCAGGAATTTCACTAACTCTGTTGATGCTGTGCAGCATGGAACAGTTCCAAGTCTGTGTTATCAGAGTTAAAATATAATTGAATAATGGAAGGAAGAATATGATATGGAGGGGAAGTGATTTCCAGTTACCACAGTGTGAGCTGTCAAGGGTTTCTATTACCAAAGTTCGTACCAGGACTGCTTTCTTCTGCAGCATTAATTCTACCCCAGCTGACAGGAATTCAATCTTGTTGTGTTCAAAACAAAGGTTATTACGTGTCCTCTGAGATTTAGTTTGAGTTCAACAACAGGACTTGATAATGATCTGATAATTATTATTCTAGTAAAAAGGAACACTTGCACAGGTCTGAACACATTAACACTGAACAACATTCATCCAGCTTGAAGAATAAACTAGATAATATTAGTTTTCACTTTTTAAAAAGTGATTCCTTGAAATACTTTCAAACACGGCTCTTGCTAGAAGGAAAGGATAATGGGAAAAAGTGCAACTAGACTGAAATTGTTTAAATAATAATGTTCTATAGCTACACACCTGATACTTCCACAGTCATTATCACTTGACTTCCATCCATTACTTTGAGGTCAGTCAGCCCTTTAAGGAAGATGGGTGCAAAAGTCTTGTTTAATTTGACAGCCTGTGTACCTTCTGCCTTCTTGCTGCTCTTTTTTTCTGTGAAGTCAAGGGGAGAACAAGAGGAGTTTCTTACTGGAATTTTCATTGCAAGCTTTGTCCTTAAGTTCAAACTGATTTGAAGTCGATCATCTTGTTCCGGCGCTCAAAGGGCAGCATCACTGAATCCACCCCAATACAGATGCTTTCTTTTGTCAGTAATCCAAATAAAATGGTAAGAAATGGGACCTTCCTCCAGAGACCTCCCTAACTCATTAACGTATATATTAGAGTATCGCACAGATTTTTAGTCATTTCTCCCAAGTACAAAAAATCCCAACAACTTGTACCAACAATTCAAATGCTTTTAACCAGTGCTAAATTCTCACAAATCTTAAAATAAGCAACAAGCTGCTCTTCTCATGATTGACGAGTTAAAAATTTAAACTCATGGGAATTCAGGATTTTCCACTCCGTATGAAATTAAAAACTAATGGTCAATTAGATTGTCAGTATAAAATGGGTAAGAGCATAGTCAAAAAGTTCACCATGATCCTGTACTACACTTAGCCAATCAACTGATGATGGAGAAGGCTGAAACCTGAAGTTATCAACATATATCACAAAACAAACTGTTGGATTACAGAGGTTTTTTTATTTAGCTATACAATCAAACGATTAGTGCTGGAGTTAAATTACTCACTCTTAAAAAAAATAAAATCTAGCTGTTCTACATTTCCAATATCTGCAATGGTCTCTGCGTCATATTCATAGATTATGAAGGTCATTTAACTGTGTCTTGTATTGTACACTAGACCAGGAAAGACACTTGTAGAGCTGAAGTAGTGATCATGACCAAATGTAGGAAGCCATAAATATTTATCGGTCACTTGGATACACTTTTTGTTTTGTTTAGCTTGAGTTCAGACTTCTTACGTCTTGCCTCTAAAATGCCAACCTTACTTTCTTTCCATACATAAAAATAACTTCATTTTGATTATTCCTACCTTCAAATTTTCAAATGTATATCAGGGCCATCGAAAAGAGTATTACAGTAAAACAAAGTGCTGGACTGGAAAAAAAAACAGCCATTCATAAAATGACAGTGATTATAATAAGCTAAAAGCACCTTACTGAGCAAGTCCACTGAACCTCCTGGAAGCCAAAATTTAAGTTTGTCCCAGGGCTATTTGAGCTCTATGTAAATTTGGAAGCTGCATGAGAGGAAGTTTTCCCTCTTCGGTAGTAAAGCTTTTTCTAGCCAAAACCTTGTCTCATTGGCTTACATCTTAGATCTTTTCCTGGCATTAAGCAGCAAGACATTGATACATGTGAGAATGGAAACATGGGACGTGACTGAGACCCACTCCACTCAGCTCAGTTTTATGGACTTAATGCTCTGAAATACTTGATTTACTATCAAAATAAATTGATCAGTCTTAGGGCTTCCTATAGCATCTGCTTATAAGTGACTAACACTACACAGAGAATAGCCACGAAGTTGTGTCAAACCCATCTGCGCTAATAAACAGCAGTAGTTCACCGTATTCCTATATTTTGTACTATTTACTTTGCTACATGCAAGTGTTGGACTAAGCAGTATCAGCAAGTATTCCTTCACTAACCCAATGCCTTGCAGAAAATCCCTTTGCACTTCAGACAGAAACAGACCTGGCAGAAGCAGCAGAAATCAATAAAAGGTGAAAAAGGAATAAGAGAGTGGTGGTGAACGGAATTAAATCCAGCTGACAACCAGTCATGAATGGCGTTACTCGGGTGTTGGTATTGGAGCCCAGTTCTGTTTCGTATTTCTATTGATGATCTGGACAAGGAGATTGAGTGCACTCTCAGCAAGATTGCAGATGATACCTAGTTGGGAGGAAGTGTTGATCTGCTTGAGGATAGGAAGGCTCTACATAGGTTGGATCAATGGGCTGAAGTCAACTGTATGAAGTTTAGTAAGAGCAAGTGCTGGGTGCTGCACTTTGGTTACAACAGCCCCATGCAATGCTACAGTCTTGGTACAGAGTTGCTGGAAAGCTGAGTAGCATAAAAGGATCTGAGGGTGTTATTTGACAGTCTAATGAACATGAGCCAACAGTCTGCCCAGATAGCCGAGAAGGTCAATGACATCCGGGCTTGTATAAGAAATAGTGCCATAGCAGGATTAGGGAAGTGAACACCCCCCTGTACTCAGCACTAGTGTGATGGCACCTTCAGGACCGTGTTCAGTTTTGAGCTCTTCACTACAAGACATGGAGGTTGTGAAACATGTCTTAGTAGTTCAATGGAGCTGTGAAAGCTCTGGGGCACAAGTCTTATGGGGAGTGGCTGAGGGAACTGGGCTTTTTCTGTCTGGAGATATGGAAGTTTGGGAGACCTCATCACTCCCTACAAGTCCCTGAAAGAATCTTGTGGCAAGGTAGAATTCAGCCTTTTTTTCTAAGGTAACAGTGATAGGACAAGAGGCCTTAAGCTGTGCCAAGGGAGGTTCAGGTTGGATATTAGGAAAAGTTTCTTCTCTGAAAGAGTTTAGTGGGTGTGGTGTTGATAAGCTGACAGTTGGACTATATGATCTTAGCTGTCTTTTCCAACCTTTATGATTCTCTAAGAATAATTTCAGACAGAAACAAAGGCAACTTCGTATGTCACAACCTTTCTGCAGACTTTCCTATCCTTGTGAACTTATCCTATGCCAATGTATGGGTGCAGTTTGTTTTAGTACAGTTGTTGCAGTAGTACATGATTTCTCAAAACTTATTACAAAGCGTGAATAAAAATGGCATCTTTTCTATTGCTAGCATACTTTGCAGCATAGGGACATTGAAGGCATTTCTCTAGCAACAGATATGCAATCTTCCGCATAAAAAAGCTCAAAAATGTCTAAGCAGTTATAAATTAAGACAACCAGTATTTCTTTTCAAATGTTTGGCATCCAGGACACAATAAATACGTAGCTAAAAGGACTGGCTCCATGGCAACCTGAACAGACTTTCTTCAAAACACAAGCAATCTGTTCCTTTAGAAGACTTTTTTTTTAATTGCAGATCTCTGATTTTATGCCTCTGTTCAATAGTGTACATTGATCAGTAGCCTATGTTTATCCTACCAACAAGTTAAGTAGAATATGACCAAAACTGTCTATCACTTTTTAATCTGGCAGCAACAACTAGAAAGATGCTAGTTTCATCTATTGTCACTATATGTTCATTGAAAAAATCATAGGGTCTTATTCCATGTAACAATTCTTTCTTCACTTAAAATCTGATATTGCAGACCTCTAGATTTGGAAAAAAAACAACAACAACAATCAAAAATCTGATTTACTGACACCTTTAGTTTCTGTCTGATGTTTTACACAAAACACCAGAGCTAGTTTAATTATTTAGTTTTATTTAATCTTGGTCAAAAAAAATCACTGCATTTTCTCAGAAAGGACTGATGCAATCATGTAGAGCCCAACTTACAAGGTCTGGATCTTAACTATATTCAAATGTTGAAGCTTGCAAATGCTTGTAGAAAAGCAGCACACAACAAAAGGACAGTACTAAGACTTCTGTCATTCCTTCAAGTTCCCTTTTACCACAAAAACTATGATGTGGTTTCAACCTCCCATGATCTTCAGTGACAACTGGCTGCACAGCCCAAATTGGGGAGAAGAAAGAAAAAGAAAAAAAGCACTGAACCTTCAGATACTACCAACCACTATGCTTCTGGGTTGAGAAAAAAAAAAACAAAACCACCCTCATTTTTTAACACTGTGGCACCAGAAAGAAAATCTGGAACATAAAGAAAAGCAACATTGGCATCAAGGGCATGACTTTTTTATATATCTTCCAATCCTCAAGCTGAATCAACTGGATATGAAATAGAGGAGATCTGGTATCTTCCTATTATGTTAACACACTCTAATCACCTGCAGTCATTTAACATCTTCCCCACCACTCTTAGTTCTTATTGCTTCCAATTAGGAGTAGGTTTAACTTTAAGAATGAAAAGGAAGAATATAAGACTTAACACATAGCAATACTGTCATAGTGACTAAAAAAAATATCTACCCTGACCTGTTCACTGACTTCCTCCTGTTCTTTTCCCCAATCCACTTCTGCTGCTGTGGTACGTGGCCATGCCTAAACAATTAATGAGGAACATCAGAAAGCACTACATAAGGTGGGCTTGATAAAACATATGCCTATTTCAATATCTTGCTTTCAGATTGTGCAACTAGTGCATTTTGCAGTAGCTTATAAAAACAGTCACGATTTTTTAAATCACAGCTGTTAGTTTCATGCAAGTCAAATCAGCCAAGATGATGCAGAAGATACTGTGATTTTCTCAAAGGCTGCTTACAAACCACTGAATTCTCAAAGGCTCTACTAAAATTATGAACTCAAGAAAGTTCACAACTCTGCACAGAGCTGTAGTCTGGCATAATGTATAAGCTCAGTTGTGGCAGTCTCTGAAGAGTTGTGATGTCTTATCGTTTCAACAGGCATTTGATATGGCATTACACAAGATGATAGATTTAAAAGCCTACCGACCACAGTGTTGTTTGTTTTTTTTGTTTGTTTGTTTTTTTTTTTTTTTTTTTTTTTGTTTTTTTTTTTTTTTTGCCTTTCCTCAGGCTTTGATACTCATGATTTTGGGGAAATAGTGATAAAATGCATAGTTCAGTAAAAAACAAGCAAGACACTTCACATTTGTCACTTCAAGGAGCTTGATGCTTAGCCTGGGAGATCAGGAATAAGAATAAAGGTAAGTAAAGTATACCCTATATATTCTTGTATACTTTCTACAATGCAATTTAAATTTAGGCTTTTCCCACAGTATTGACTTATTCCTACGGGTTCATTTTTTATTAGAAAATCACTCTAATAAGCAATCAAATCTACGTTTTAGAAAGCCACTTTGTGCATCAAATCCACAGAGATTTAGGAGAATTAAAATCCTTCCCATTTCTTATAAAGATTCTTAGAATATTTGGAAGGCAATGGTAAGGATACAAAACTTTCCATTCATCAATTATTCTGCTCTCCTGTGTTTATTTAACGGATGGCAAATTAATCTATCCACCACTACAACATCAAATATTTGTTTATCTATTAACCCGTACACATATAAATTTAAGGTGAAAAAAATGATTCTCTCTTCGACTTTTCTTAACCTGGGATTTAAAGAGTGCCTTACATCAACTTAACCTCCATATATCTGCAGACTGAAAAATATTGCAAGACTGGTGTTAATGTTAGCTGTGGGCTCAAGCCAAAATACACTTGAATTTTTTTGAACCTAGACGTGAATTAGAACTTGGTGCTTGAATACAACTATAAACATTTATATTGTAGAAGGATAAGCAGAGATGAGCTATTGTGTTGAAGGTGTATATATAAAAGAAAAAGTCAGTGGAATATTCATGCTGCACTGAAATTAGCCCACTACAAATCAATTGTACTGTACACATTTACCAGTTTAACAGCAAGTATACAGCCATTTACTTTCTAAGGTAAGAGAAACAGATAAATTAGTGCATACAGAAAGAAAAAAAATGAATAAGTAACTACTCTTTGGCACTTTCATTCTCAGATTTGCTACCAAAACTAAAATGGAGCAAATACTCATATCAGGATACAAACTTCAAGAAGATTTCTACAGACTGCACTTAGGCTGTACCTGGCCTCTAGCTAAAACAGCTAATATTTTACGCACGTTGTCTATTCTAATAAATTTTCTTGCTTGTTTGCCCGCCTAGAGTTTTCAAAGATTTTTAAATGTGAGCTGCAGAATGCTGACATCTCCTGTTGAGATATCAGGACTTCAGCACGCTCAGCAGTGCATGGAATCACGCAAACACTGAGGTCAGAAGGGATCTCTGGAGACCGTCTGGTCCAGTCCTTTGCTCAAGCATGGCCAGCTACAGCACTGAACATATATATCATCAACGCAACAACTCAGCTGCACAAGATCATGGCTACAACTGGTTACAGGTCAGGGACACACAAAGAATAGCGAGCTAG
The DNA here is from genome assembly GCA_002909625.1 of Bambusicola thoracicus. Classification (NCBI taxonomy): domain Eukaryota; kingdom Metazoa; phylum Chordata; class Aves; order Galliformes; family Phasianidae; genus Bambusicola; species Bambusicola thoracicus. The sequence continues at coordinate 98,319 of PPHD01000004.1, forward strand.
AAGCCTTATGTTCAGGACACTGCAAACACACTGTTTAGTCTTATGAGAGATTTAATTATACACGAGGAATCTGCTTGCCAGAATCATATGGTTAGCTGCCAAATAATGCCTAGTCTGAGCTGTGTGAAAGGACTGTCTCAGCAACATTTACCATTTATGGTGTTTAAATGTAATTTTGGCTCAGACGCTAATATGTCAACTGAGCTGTGGAGAACGCTTAACTCAAAAAGCTCTCCATATGAGTGAGCTCAGAGAGAATAGTGGATTCTGCAAAAATCCCTCAAAGCAGGATTTAGATTCACACATTCATGTATAGCCAGAGTTGTAAAGCAGCCTGGCTAGCTGAATTACACTTTTTGAAAAGAGTTTTACCCCCCCAGACACTTCCACTGTAAATAAATCTAGCTGTTACTAAATCTCACAGTAACAATGCTATAAAATCTGTTACTTTTTTTTGAGTTGGTAAGGCAGAAAATTGATATTATGACACACATCTCATCTGTCTCAGGCTTAAAGTGACAGGGTCAAAATATTCTCTGACGTTTTCCCAAGAACTGCAGACTTGATATACACTGGAATGAAAAAAATAAGACCTCTGTACACTTGAGACATGCAGAGATGTTTCTGTTTTATTAAACATCTCAGGTGGGCATGCTGTTTTGCATGCTTCAGTCATGAGAACTAGATGATCAGTGACCTACCGTTGTTTTTTACACATCTACCGCCCATCAATTATTTCTGCAGCTATAGTCTAGTTTTGTGCATAGAAGGCAAGGTTTAAATATGCCTGGGAGATACTTTATAACAATAGTTTTGGATTAACCCCATCCATATACTAGCCAGGGTTGTGAAGGTTATACCAAGGAAGCTGAGTTCCACTTTATCCAATCTGGCAACCTATTTACTGCACACTGCAGAATAGTAATCCAGCCTATGCTGCAGTGCATATACGCTCTTTCTTGAGTCTTTTCCTCTGTATGTTAGTTATCCAGGTATTCAGCATTGTCTAACTCAGTTTCACCTGCAAACTGCAGCATTTCAAAGAGATACCACTCCAGAAATCTCACAATCAAAAGACTGCCAATATCGGTAAGACCAACAATTTGGGAGAAACATGATCAAAAGTATCAATTTAGGCTGAAAAGGACAAAGACACAAAGCTGCCTGCTGAGTTCACTGCTGATCTCTTCAGAGTCAACAGACCAAATCTCTTGGCGACAGTCTCACTGGAAGTTTTTGCAGCCAAAGAGCTGTTTGCTTTTGCCTTCAGAGCCATCTGCCTTACTAATGACTAACACTGCTTGTGAGTTATTTACATTAAGTGAGGGCTCTTTTGTCACTGCCACAGAGAGAAAATCCATGGAAGGCCTGAGAGTCTGTGTATCTATGAAATGCATTTATACAGCAGTTCAGTTGGCCCGCTGCTAGAAAATTCCCCAGCGTTAGTTAGTCCTCTAGAAATGCACTTTGATACCTGCACTAATATAGCATTGTTGTAAATGCAGTTATACTAGTTAGACATGGACAACTTCAGAAAATTGCTTTGTGTATCCCAGAACAGCCCAGCAATGAAAATGTGCATATTGCTGACACACAGTTTCACCTTTGCATGCACAATTTCTCTGTGGCTGCAAAGGTAGAATGTAACTTCATTACAATACACCTTGATCTATCATTTTGATTAAAAACAAACAAACAAACACCACAGGCTTCGCATGAGCAGAAATGCAATAGAAGCACAACAGGAACAAGGAGTCACAGAAAGTGCAAGTGTCCCCGAGGATGCCACTAATGAAGTAGTGGAAGACCTTTCAGTCCTTCCCTCTCCAGGTAAACCCACTGCAATTTATCCATATCAGATGCTCTTGGAAACATTCTTTGGGATAGCATCATGCCCATGCTTTCCAAATTACAAATTTCAAAATTAATTATTCAGTTAATAGGTTTTATATATGTTTTGATGACTACTACTTTTCAATGGAAGATAGAATATTACAGCATTTGGCAATCCAAAGTTGGACAGTTTGTCCCTTGGCCATTGCAGGGCCATTCCAAAGAGTGTTATAAAAAACATCTGTTTTCTGTCATTCTGTTGTACAATAGTTTAATGGTCACAGGCCAGAGTTGAAAACACCACCAAATGTAGGGGGTTTTCCTGTTGTTGGTGATTTTCTTTCTTTTTAAATTAGACATTTTCTCTCTCAGCATCTCAGCTTTGTTTTGCATTAAAAAAAAATGCAATTCCAGTCCTTCAACTCATTCTGCAAGCACTCATCTCTCATTTGCATCCAAATTTGGTTCCTTTTTTACTAGAAATGGTTTATATCAAGAAGTAGTCTTTAGAGAACACCGCTTATACTGATGGCACAAATCCTAAATCATTAAAAGCTTCTACTCATGTTTTGCTCATTTTTGTTCTCTAGCTGGTATTGTGTTTCATGTTTGAGTCTGAGTTGCTGAAAGAAGGCAATTTAGTAAAAAAGAAGCTCAGTTTTATGAGGATTACAGCTGTTGTTGACCCATGCAGAGCACTGGACCAAGAACTTTGTGACACTCTTGAAGGCACTGGAACAGAGTTTTCTTTCATAGCTAATATTAGTTCTGCTTGTGACAGCTTACCTCTGACCTTTCAACAAAGCAACAAAAAGATAAAAAAATACCTCATTTTTGTAGTACTCTGAACCAATTCTTAATCATAGCAAAGCAATTCTACTAGGCTACTGGTCTGGAATGTCTTTCGGACATTCAACAAGACTAGACTTGCATATTTTGGAAAGTCTTCTATAGCCCTTTATATTTATGCTACACTTCAAGTATTGCAAATTATTTCAAACACATATTGGCTTTGAAAAGCCGTCACAACTATTTCATCACTCTGCACAAGTTGGACATCACACTTCACTTACCTTAGGCTGAAGTGTATCTCAGAGGAACACAACTATAGCCTCTCATATAAGGATACAAAGAGAGGTCGCTTACTGCTGTGACTGCCTTCTTAAAAAGATTAATGTCTACAAGAGGTCATTATGAGATAGAAAGGAAAACAACCGATGACTTAAAGACACCATCTCTCACCAGTGGAAGAAAAGATACCTACCTGATAGCCTTTCTTTCACCTGGTTATATTGTATAGTTCCACTTACACCAGATGTGTGTGGAGTGACAGGAGTAAAACAAACTCTTTTCCCAGAAAGCATCTCCCTTCACTGCTTGGGTAAACTGGTTACTAGAGCAGAGGCTCTGACAGGCTTCCAGGTAACTCTAATCTGCTTGTCCAATGCTCAATGAATGACTACAGTAATCAGATTACAAGGGCTACAAGCTTCCTAACATAGACACTTATGCTGGGGAAGCTGCACTAAAAAAAATGTGTGAACAGAAAGCGGTTGGGGAGAAAGGGGAACAGATGTGAAATCAGGAAAGTGCACTACTGGCAAGGAGGTAGAAATGAGGCAAAGAGGCAGTGAGCAGAAACAACAGTATTTGCTAAATAGCATTTGCTCACTGAGGGAGGCAGTGCTAGGCCTCTATTCAAGACAACAATGTACAAAAGACTAGCATCATCAAAATAGGTCTGGAAGGCTGCAGAGCACTAGAGCCCCCATGGCTCCAAGCCTGTGCTGCTGCTATCACCCAGGCTTTGTACTCTCCCCTCTTGAAACCAGTGATGCTGCTGTGTGGAAGGGGGAAGGGGGAAGTTAGTCCATATGATGAAAGAAGAGCTTCAGTAGGTCAGATATTCTGCAGTGGGGCAGAAGTGCAAGGCAGAAGAACATTCGCCTAGTAGCCAGCCCTCAGGTAACAAGCGCTTCATCTTTATACATTGAAAAAGGAAATAACCGCTTATCTTACATGCAGAGTCTATTTGCAAAAGAACAAAAGCTTCCTACAGATTATATTAATTCATTACAGCACAATAGTAGATGGAGTCCGTCGTATGTCCCATCTCTCTTCCTGATCTCCCTCACCTCTGTAATGTTGTGTTCCACACCCAGATATTGGCGTGAATAACACCTTTGCAAGAGAGGGATCTCGCTGTTTTTCCCTGTCAATGATTAGTTAACTGACAGAGCCAACAACATATCAGAAGGCTTATCTCAGGTGAGGCAGATCTGAAGAACAGCCACTATCCCTTGGAGCTGACCTCACTTCCAACTACACCAATTATCAGTACTGTAACTGACTTATTCTATGTAGGTTCAAGTCAATCAACCTCTCCTCACTCCAGTTTCCTCTTCATAAAAAAAACTAATTTAAAAGTTAAAACACCTTGGCAAAAAGCTGATTAATATTGATATTCAACCTCAGTTTCCCCATCAGTGTATAATCACTGTCAGTACATTTCAGGTGATCTGCCTCTTAAAGAGCTGTTTTTGTGTTTTTTTTAATTAGCTGCATAGTGTATTTAGAAAATGGCCTGTGTGCTTAATTTGATACCACCAAACAATAGGAAGCTGTAATATTAAATGGGAACAACAACAACAACACTATTGCCTACTTTGCACATATAATAACATCGACAACTCACTCACTCACATACTGTTTAGCAGCTTACAGAAAAACTTGCACATCAACCCCACAGCTTCCTAAACTCTGTTTTTTCTATGTACCAAAACTGATGTCTAAATTTAAATGGAAAAAAAAAATATCTAACACTTACAGAGGGACAAATGATAGTGCTCCAGGAACAGGGAGGTCTGTCACTAAGCGTTTGTGTAATCTGGACAGTTTCTCACATCTCAGTATTTTTTGCACTGGACTGATTAATCTAGCATTTTATCTGCTAGGTTCGTTGTCAGGAGTTCATCTCTAACCTGTATCTCAGCTTTATGAAAACACCATCAGAGGGAAGAGTGTCAAGATTCAATTTAGTCTACTTAGTGTTTCACAAGATCAGAATTAGCTTCACCTTGATTAACTCACTTTCTTCAGACTACCTAATGGACCCGTGCCAATTCAGTCAGCCTGCCTTTACTTAAGTGATCTTCAGTTGAATGATTAGCTTGAATATGCTTAATTTTTAAGGCCAGTACATTTCTTACATAGAATCATGAAATAGCTTGGGTTGGAAGAGACCTTTAAGATAATCTACTTCCAACTCCCCTGCTGTAGGCAGGGACACCTACCACTATGCCCCATCCATATGACGTGCAAGATTTTTTCAACAAGATTCCAAAACTCCCCATCAAAAAGTTAATTGCCTTAAGCTTTTTTTCACAGGAAACCAGTGAATGACTGATGTTGCCGGGCACTAGGCAGAACTTGTACTGCTTAATAATAGGGAGGCAAAATTAATCCAAGACTGATGACTTGGAAGGAACGCTTTGCCACAGTACAAGGTCGGACACAAAGCATAATGAAGCACTGGAAAAAATCTCCATATCTTTAATAGGACTTGGAGCAGTAGCCCCTTATAGGCCTTCCCTTTATTTCCTTTATAGAAAATAAACAGGGTCTTGAAATGTTGTTTCCTAATAATGATTCCATGGTTTTCCTCTGACAAAAACAAAGTAACAGATCTTTCGAAGGACAAAGAAAGCAGGAAAAATCAGAAAGAACATAAAATATGGCCAGAAAATACCTGTAACATCTTAGCAGGTTTAAGTGTGTTAATGCACTATCATACAGACATGACACTTCCTTTTTTTTTTTTTTTTTTTTTTTCCTTTTAAAAAACCCACTATCCTTCCTGTCAGGATTGGACTATTCTGAGTTATCTTTGTGATTATTTTAATTTAGAAGGTGAAGCTTTTTGCTTTTGAGTAAACATACTGTGTTTTGCTGTCAAACAGACAAATCACTCCGGGTAGAGGTTGTGTCCCACCATGAGATGCTGCGTTAAAACATCAAAGCCAAAAACAGCAATATGAAGTGAAATGCAGCCCCAGACAGACTCAGTGAGGTGTCCAAGCACCACAACAGCAAGTTAAAGAAAAGCTGGCTTCTGACGTGGCTCAGATACTACAGCAAGATGATTAATTCTGTCAGATTAAATACTAACAGATTTCAGGTACAAAAGGAAAATATTTCTCTAGCAATGAATGAACAAAATGAGCACTGCATGAAACCCGAAAACTTTAAATCATGTGGGAGATAAAAAGGAAGAGATGAGTTACAATTCAGAAACAATTTTCCCCAAAATTGGTGTCTGGTCAGGAGAGGATTTATGAAGTTCTCTCTCTTCCTGCACGTACACTGATTTCCTGATGTAATCTCTGCAAAAGCCAAGCGTTTAGAGAAGCTTTAGCTGCAGCACTGAAGATCTCAAAGAAACCTCAAGGCAGTAAGTATTTGATATGGGATCTGATGGAAATAAAAGAGAAGAGATTTGGAAATCAAGATCTTAAATTTACTATTTCCGTCTGGTAAATCCACACTGCTCTGAGTCTTGGGGAAAGTTTCTGTAATCCTCATGACAACAGGAGCATAATGAGTTTTAGGGAGGAAGTGGAGAGAGCTAAAGCTGTAAAAATGTTAAATCCATGGCCTTACAGCCTGTCATGAGTATTCTCAGTTCTGATGTTTTTCCCTGCATGCTCCGTGAACTCCAAGAAAACAAAGTGGGGTACGAAATGGAGGAATGAGATCCCCACTGCAGAGTATCTGCAGCAATGCAGCTTTTGAGTCCTAGACTAGCAAAAGTACAGGAGGGATTCAAATCACTGCAACAGTACTTGAAATAGCTCAGAGTACAGAACTCTCGGGAAAAGATAGGTGACTTGTGCTCCCATGTCAGCATTGTATGTCAACCCTAAAATAGCTCTGATTTGCTTAGTAAGAGAGGGGCTGTCATTTTGGATTCTGTGTCTCAGTGAAGAATCAGCAGGTCCTGTATCAACTCCCTTGAGGTGGAGTTCTCTTGATTTGCCCTTAGCTAATCCAGATGAAATGCTTTGGAGAAATTATAAATGACAGCTTTGAGAACAAATTAGGTTCACACTTATTTTAAGTCAATATTTTCTTACTTTGTGCCCTTTTTTGGGGGGGGAGTAGGGTGGGTACTGCATTTCCAGTTCTGTAATCAGGAAATTAACTCATAGATTAACCAGAATTACTCTGTTTTCATTTTAAGCTTGCCTGGTGTTTTAAGTGGATGAACATAGAGTCAATAGGGGCAGGTATATTGCTGAAGTGCTGTATTCCAGGGATTAGGGTACCGTTCCCACCAAGCTGCATGCACTGATTTGGGGCAAGTATTATTTGTCCTAGACAAATGAAATAATTCCCATGGCAACTGTCACTCATCAGTTTGTTGCAGAGGCAGTGACAAAGTATTATAACTTTGAGAAAAAAATAACTTGCAGATGACAAATACCAAATAGTCCTGAATCTATGGGGAGGTAAAGTCTGATCATGTGCAGCCATAAAACAACCATATGAACTGATACCAGATGAGATTATAAGAACAAAGAGCATAATGCTGATTGGTACTACTTCTCACTATACAGTTTATCGCTAGGATTCCGTCAATGATGGCTGTCATCACTGCAGTAGTTACAGCAGGCTGAGATACTCACCTTTGACTGTGACCTGAGCACTGCATGATGCCCGTCCTGCGTTGTTTTCAGCCAGACAGGTATAAATGCCATCATCTTCTGGCAAGGCATCTTGAACAGTCAGTTTTGCAACTCCAGCTTCGAAAGTGGAATGGGCATACTGAATTGGTTGTTCTACAAACAGAGAGGAAGAGAATTATGCTAATACATCAGCTGTAAGTTTGAAAAGCACTTCTCATTTTCGCTGAAATCTGCATGCTTAACAGCAGTTTGTATATTAGAGTGCAGAGCCAAACGCTGCTCTCAGGTTTATCTTTGAATTCTGAATAGATTATCTTTTAGACAGGTAAGAGATATCTGGTGTGTTTGCTCAGACATTGCCTATATATTGTACTTTGCCTGAAACAAGATATTGGCATTGCTTCCGCAGTGTACAAAACCTGCTGGGTGTGATGAAGCACTTGAAGTTCTTTAAATCATGTACTTTGCAATGGAAGACATTCCAAGAGAGGCAATAAGATCTATGATGGAGCCAGGAGATTGATTTATCACACAGTTAATCTACATTGGAGCATATACAGTCTGGTAGCAGACAGGTACAGTCTGGTCTACAGTGACAATGTATTAACGTATAATGTATAACGTATTAAGAAATACATTATAAGAAACTAGTTCTGTAAATTGGTATGGAAAATGCTTAGATGTTAATGTAGACTGGTTAAAGATGCCTTGCTATTGTTTCAGAAACAGTCATCAATTTCAGCCTTTCTGAAATGCTTCTGCAATCTGTTTTCCCCATATTAAATACTTTCCACTACTGACTCATCACTGGTTGCTTTCCCAGTGCATGCTATGCTTAAGAGGGCCTGATATCTACTCATGAACACCATGTTGGAAAGAGAAACTAGTATCATCTGAAAAGAGGGTGAAACAGATGTGACATCTGTCACTTGGGAAATCACGATCAAAAGGAAGGTTAAAAATTAATTTCATTGCTTAAGTGTCTTAAAAAAAAAAAAAAAAAAAACAGGACAAAAAACTCTGGGGATTCTTAGAACCAGCTCTGCAGTATCAGCAGGATAAATTAAACAATGGCCCAGATTTTTCTCTTATCTCTGATTTCCAACACTAAAAATATTTGGAGGCAGTTATTACCTATGCAGTATCTGCATATGAAATTTAATTCTGAAGTATATATACAATGAACTTGATCCAATATTTGAAAAATAATATATAATTCAGGGTAGATGATTTTCTTGTCTTATTTGTCTTACGAGTTACTTGTTAGCAAATTGTCTACTTCATGAAAAACTGGGTTGAACATTTAATCAACTGCCCAGAAGGCTTCAATTTTAGAATAAACACTCTCCATCTCCTTCATAGACCATATACGTATTACCAGTTCCCTCCCCTGAGCTCCCTTTCACTCAGCTGAACAGACTGTTTTAAGTCTTGATTAAGTCAAAATATGTATTTTTGCATATAAGAATAACATTACATTGAAATATGTAAATATAGAGCTTAGGTCTTAGCAGAGAAACCTTTCTGTAAGAGAGCATGTGGTGCTTGACTGCCTTTATGGTCTGAATGTAGAGTAGTTAACATGATGGGAATGCTGCCAGGGATTCTTACCCTGAATCTATGAATGATGCCTGATGATATTATGATGATAACCAGGTCAGAAATAAAGTAAGGATAAAAGATGCATCATCATTTAAAAAAAAAAAAAAAAAAAAGCACAAAAATAGGATAAGTGTTCTTGGTGGAAAAAGAAAATGTTCTCCTTCAATATGTCCCCAAATGAAAATATCAAAATTTGTTCAGAGAAACCCTTTATATCCTTTCTCACTGCAACAAAACTGTAACTCTTTGTTCATTATTCTGTCTTTTCATGAGACCCTGGAAAATAAATAACAATATATCTGCCCTGAGAAATAACCTACAGCAATATTATAAGTTATGTCCATCGTACTTATAGTTTGATCTAATAAAAACAACTCTCCCAGTAGTGAAGTGTTCCCTTCTCTATAAGCAGAACAGTCAAATCTCCATGACAGTTCGGCAGCAGAAACAATAACAAAAATACCTTACTGGTGTGGCATGTTACGCTAGAAGGAGGGAAAATTTCCCCTGGCTCATTTATTAAAAGCTTTCTGGAAAGATCATGAAGCTATCCTAAAACAAAACACTACTCAGAGAACTGTTCTGTTAAAGTTGTGGTCATATTGTTTTTCAATTCAGCAGAAAGGTGTTCAACTGAAAAAAAGAGAAAGGAAAGCACTATGAAAAGGAAGACATTTGAAATACAGTAATACAGGCTTTATTCCTGCAAATTAAAAAGAAGTTACTAAAAAACATTTCAAGAGGCTGAAGTAAATTTCTTTATTTTTTAAATAACAAAAACTATCTGACTGCCTCTAATTATAAACTGAATATACTGTTTTCTTCATATGGTCAGTTCATGAAAGACTCTATCCACTTGCACTGTTACGTCTGCTTGGAAAAATATTTCAGCATGACAAAATACAACTTTCTTCATTAGCTTGTGGATATTATGAGCAGTTTGTAGTATCTAGTCAGCCAGTAGACATGAATGTGTTTACATTCAAATGGAGATCACAGCAGCCAATTTGATCGTTATGTAAAATAATGATCCTAGGCATGTACATGATTATCAGCATTAAACCACTGTTTATAATCCATTCAAAATTGTATTGAAATGGTATATAAAATGTTATGTATCACAGTCAGATGCAAGACAGAAAAGCATTAACATATAGTGATATGTTCTAGGTTTCTAGAGCAAAAGAAGCATGCATTCATCTTTAGAAAAATACACAATGTCCCTAATTTTTATTATTATGACAGCTTATTGTACTTCTGTACCTCGGAATCATTATTGCCTTCTGATTTAGGAGACAGAGTGAATGCACTGACTTTCACCTACAGAACCATCTATGGTTTGAAATCCAATGAACTGGGAAAAACTGTTTATTCTTCCTTGTGATTTTGACCTGATTGCAGTTGGAAGCTTGGAAGCAATAAAAATATGGTTATACCTGACTAGGTGCAGACTCGGCTGAGGTCAAAGGAGAAAGGTCAAAGCACAGAAAAATGTACTGAAAAAATGGCAGGATGGAACAGTGCATACTGAAGACCTACAGAAACCTGTACTGATATATCTCAAGGCTATGTTTTTTCCAGAAGACAGTGGCTTTCTAGTTGGTAAAGCTACATCACTGGAGATGTGTGCCGGCATTTGGAACTTGAACATCATTTGAGATGCGAATATGCTCTGTGTGGTATGGAAGACAACTAGCTGTTACTATATCACTCATGACTAAAGGGACTGAGTATGGGCATGGGTACCCTTGGAACACAGAACTGAAATAGGTGACCCTTTTGGTAGGAGTTGCTCTTTCTGTGCTGCAAGACACAATTCTTGAGTTGCCACAGGGATTCTACCCCAGTTTGCAAAGGTGGAACTGCAGAGGAGACAGAGAAACAAATGATTTCCAGTGGGAGAATATCAGAGCTTTCATTCACATATGTTTCATGTTGTAAATAAAGCAGTGGCCTTTCTATTCTAGACATAGAGCTATTGGGGAGGAGAACAGGCCGGGCTGTGGGAACATACCGATCTCAAGGTCATGGTTCATTTGCCCTGCCACCTTTTTGAGTTATTCCATTTACTCTAAGCAGCTTAAGAAAAACAGAGACCATGTACAAATAATTCATTTTAAAACAATTCTGGAGGAAATAGCTCTATGGTGAAGTATGCCATTCTTTGTCTTTAAATCATACATTCAAAAAGATAGGGAGAGTCTGCAAAAAATCAATTGTGCTTCAGGAGTAACAGAAGTGATCAAGGGTTAAACAGAATAAGTCTGTCTAGTGTTTAATAGATATGACTCCAAACGGAAAGAGCCTGCAGTCAAAGCATGTAATCCCTGACTATCTGAAATTATTTGGAATCTAAGCAGAATACAGATGATTGAGAACATATTAAGAGGAGACTGCTAAAGAAGCTTCCATGTTCAGTTATTTAATTGCAGCATGGGAGGAGAGCCTGAAATTAAAAAATATTTTATCATTTTTTTAATTGTCTTTTGATGAGCATTCCTGTGCAGCATTGGCATCTCAAGAAAAATCCTTCTAGCAGACAAAGAATGAGAAAAGCTGTGATTTTAGTATCTTGGGCACATAGATAGTGAAACGAATTATGACCTACTCAGGTGAACGACAGGTGAAATCAGGCATGGATTTCCCTCCAACCTTAAAGAGTAATAAGGCACTTGGTTTGCTTATAACATATTTTTGCTGCGGGATCATGATGACAACCTGCCACCCTCAGAGCAGAGGCTCATAACAAGGAGTAGGGGCATCATGGGATTCAGCATACAGTAATTCAGCTTTTAATAGCAACACAGACTTTGTTGCAGAATAGTAAAAACTGCATTTAACATAACCCAGGAAACTCATATGCATACAGCATTTTCACTAAAAGTTCCTCCTAGACATACTAGAAAACTGCAGTAAAACAGAAAGGTACTTTGAAAACCTATCCTTCCTTCATATTATGTGCATATAAATAGATTTTCTAGTGTACTATCTTACGATAAGTTAACAGTCCAATATTTAGCCATGCTTGTCCTGATCAGAGTGGCGTTTGAGACTGGGAACATAAGTGGGTGCACGTGTGTATTGCATACCAGAGGATTCCTTACCATTGAGAAGCCATGTGATCTCAGGCACAGGTACACCTCCTACATAGCACTGCAGCACAAAGTCTTGCCCTTCACTCACAGTGCATCCTTTCAAGACACTGGAAAAGCATGGAGCAACCTCTTCAACTTTAGGCCCTTTAAAATCACAATGAAAATAGCTTCTTTAGCCCAAACTGACAAAATTACCTTTACCACTTTGTGATGTTTTCTAGGTAAACTTAGGTGACATGGCTGGGCTAATAGATTAAATCCATGTCAACCAGCAAAAAAAAAAAAAAAATCCATCTATTGCTGTCAATCACAAAAAAATGATATGCAACACATTCACAGAGTGCTCAGTGCAAGGAATATGAAGAATAACTCTCTTCATGTGTTTTCTCCCAGAACTTCCCCAGTTTCCCCTGTTTGGCAGTGAAACAGGGTGAATTAAGGATCCTGCTTACAGATGTCTCATGGGACAGAAAGTGAGAGTATTTGGGGTATGCTAATTTAAACTCAGTCACAGTAAACAGAGAAACGTTGCATAAACATGATCATAGTTCCAGAGGAAAACCTAAAACCAGGTGAAAATATTAGAATTTAGGACAGGATTTCCTAAGAGGCCAACAAATCTTTCAACAGCCAGTAAGACGGTTCTTTCAAGCTCAAAATTGTTTGCTGCTAGGAGCTGTACTTGAATTTGGCAGCATGCAGTTCTCATTCCTTCACTTTTTTTTCTTCCTGCTTTACTTTACTGCACAGGATCAGTTTGTGCTCACAAAACATTTCAGACATGCCATGTCTTATAGAAATGCTAAGCAGCTCTAAGAGAACTACATGCAGTACAACAACAAAACCTTTGGCAACCTGTATCAAATACAAGTACTAATGTAAAACCCCAGTGGGAAACAGTTCTCCCTGTGTTCAAAGCATTTGATGAGATGGTCTTAGTTACACAAACAAACAAACAAACAAAAAAACAGATCAGTGAGGAAACTGATGTAGGAAGTGGTTTGTCAGGTATTTGTCATATTAGTGACAAAACCAGAAATCGAAACTTATCTGCATTGAGAAATTCTAGTAGGAGTTTAGCATTGACCAACCTTTGACAGCATAGGAAAAGCCCAGCCACAATTTTCAAAGTGAAGATGGATTCACACACACTTACTTTTGACAGTTAACAACCAGCTGGTGGAAGTTTGGCCTCTGGGGTTGAAAGCTGCACAGCTGTAAGATCCACTGTCCCCCAGGCAGGCTTTCTTTAACCATAAGCAATGAGTTCCATCTTCTTCATAAATTTGAACACCTTCTCCAGTTTTAATAGGTACACCCTCTTTGAACCACTCCACATCTGGTTTTGGTTTCCCTGAAACTAGACAATCAAGTATTTGATTTGTTATAAACAAGTATTCTCCTTACTGTAGTTCAGTTTACTTCAGTAGGCATAATTTACACATACACAATTATAGAAACTTCAATGAGTAAGTGATATACTGAACTATCTTCTAAAGGACAGTTTGATATTTCTGATCCTCCAAAATGTTTCAGCCACTCCAGCTTTAAAATAACAAATGTTTGGTAACTAGAATAATCAACAAGCACTTCTATCTGAAAATTGTTCCTCTAACAGCTCAGACACACACACACACACACAAATGGATATTGAAGAAAAAACAGTATCATCACCATTCCTTCCTATCCTCCTAAGTTGATTTTTCTGAGTGCCTAGCAATACTTCACAAACCATAGTACCTACCACTGAAATTGTTATTGTGGTTGGTCATCCTGGGAATCTACAGACTGGATACGAGAAGGCTGTCAGTGTTTATAAATACGTGAAAGGAGGGTGCAAAGAGGATAGAGACAGGCACTGTCAGTGGTGTTCAGTCATAGGACAAGAGACTATGGGAACAAATTGAAACAGAAAAGGTTCTGTCTGAACATGGAGAAACATTTCTTTACTGGGAGGCTGGCTGAACACTGGTACAGGTTGCTCAGGGAGGTTGTGAAGCCTTCCTCCTTGTAATATGATTTTTCCCAGCTAAGGTTCAGACACAGAGAGAGCAGACGGCATTCTAAAACAGTAAACTTTCAGGAAGCAGAAAAGCAAAACAGCTATGTATATCTTTATTGTCTGCTTTTCTTATATCAGAGATCTGGAAAGCCAGACTGGTCCTACCAGTGCTCAGAGAGGCAGTGGGTATAATGGGTGAGAAGGGAGGAATGACTGCCAGAAAAGGTCACCCACACCAACCGTGATTTCTCTTCAGCAAGCAGGACTCTCAGGGACTTTCACTTTGCTGATATTCCTTCTCGACTCAAAACATTTCATCCACTGTAACAAAGTCTCAGTCTGTAAGAAGGTACAGACAGTAAGAGAGGGCAGGAATATCAGCAAAAGAGATGTATGATACACTGTAGGAGACCCTTTCAATGGAGAGGATACAAGGGTAAAGAGTCTCTTGCATCCTCGTATAAGAAGTCCTTAAAGTACTCTCTAGAAATGGTGACATTGATTACATCTGAGGAAACATCAGAGAAGGCATGGATGCTACTGTATGGAATTATTTGAAAATTTCATTTAGTACTATGGAAACATGAACTTCATTATTTATTTCCAAAATGCTTTAGGAGGAGGGCAACTTGCAGAGGAGAAAGTGCTTCACCACACAGAAGAAGAACCTGACTAACCCTGGGGCTTTGGTAACTTTCACCCTTTACCTTTGCTCTTGAATTTAATCTCCTGTCCTTCTGATGCTTCCAGGCTCTGTGGGCGGCTCTCAAACTGGGGAGGAATTCCCAAAGGCTCTCTCTTTTCTTCCTTTACAGACTTCCGGACTCCAGCTCTGTTTTCTGTTTCTCTACTCCTTGGACTTACTTGTCCTGTCAGAGATGGGTTTTCTTGAGCTGCAGTTGTCATCAGGGGCTGCACAGTCCTTTTCCTGTCTTCAGCCTGTCTGATGAAAGTAGTCTGTGGTTCTGCCTTTGGTTCTGGTTGCACTTTGACAGCTTGTAATGTGATGGTGCTTGAAGTTTTCTGTAAGACCTGAGGCCCCTTGGCTCCTCTAGATTCTTGAAGAGGTACTGCATTGGCTTCTTGGTTCTGTCCCTGCTTACCATCTTTGGTTTCTCTGGAGGTGTAAAAGGTCTCTTTCTTTGCTGATAGCCTGTCTTTGGTTTCAACCATGAGTTCAGTGCTGCTAGATTTTAGCTCTTTAGCAATCCCATTGCTAGTTGCCTGTTTGAAATCTGAGTTTTCAATAGCTTTAGGAGCAAGCATTGTTGATTTTGGTGGCATGCTGAAGAAAGATGATAGGTTTACAAATACATGACTCTGTGCAAAGACTAGTTATTATTATCAATAATGATATAAGTGTCCAAGCCCTGAGAAGGAAACTGAACTAAATAGCCCTTAGTAGCAAATGTGCTACTCTTCTTCAGACAGATTAAAAACATGGGTGGAAGAAGTAAAACGAAATTGTTAATTAAATATGATCAGTGCTCAAATATTGTCTCAAATGAGAAATTCCTGAGTACAAATCCTCTGTTCAGGTTGTAACACATGATATGTGAGTCAGATGTTAACCTTGCATGTGCTTCTAGGGAGTAATTACTTGAGACTCTAGAACGTCCTTAGTGTAATGCTACTGCATGCTTTAATAACTTCAGGCCATGTGTATTTATAGCTTAAAACACTACATAAAATAGCTCCTTAAGGAGAAATTAAAATGTAAATTAGGCAGTGAATTTACTGTTTCTAGTTATGGTATCTTCTAAATTAGGTTATTTCAAAAGGGGACTAATCAGTAAATTTGACAAAAGTCTAGGGGAGCAACAGGGGTCAAAAATTAGTTTGCTATAAAAAAAATAAATTGACTGGATGTAAAAATATCAGATATGGCCTCATTAGTAAGAGTTTCTCACAGTTACGGTGGATCTGCTGCTCTGAAATTGAGGCACAAGAGTCCTGAATAATTAGGAGCTTGAATTTAAGTATCATAAATTGAAGTTGACATCCCCTGACCACTAAGTTGTTACCCAAGTGCTGTGTCTGTCTCACACTTCCAAAAGCATAAATATATTTCCAAGGCAGAATTGGAACATATTTGGAATACTAAAAGCCATTTCTAATCCAGATCTGTTTTGCTATGTGTCACTGACATTTTCCCAGGGAGATTCAGGATATTTATTATGACACTTTCCTCAGTTAGAGTTAATTGTACTAGAAACTTAATGCACATGAGATTTACTGTTACAACAGAAAGATTTTTACATTTTCCAAAATATCCTTCATCTACGAGTAAATGATGGATGGAACAAGCAAAAGTACTCAGGAGAACCCACTCTACGTAGGGAATTCTGGCTGTAGAGAAACAGTTATATTCACACTAAATTTGTTTGTAAGTATGTTCCTAAAAATCACACAAACCTTAAAACAAGATAACATGGCATTTTCAGATCTACTTTGCAGTTGACATGGAGTCAGGACAATGTGAACATGTACTTTTGAAATTTCATAGAGGACATGCAAGATTTAACATCCTAGTGCTTGTAAATCAACTGGCCTTCATTAAAATGTGTTATATAGTCAGATTAGAGCATTTCATTTCTGAATTTTCTATCCATGGGGAGAAGTAATTGTATAAATTACAATGATTTTTAAGAAACCATTTTAATATTAATAATCTTGACAAAGACCTAAAATAGTGATTTGTTTGTTTCCTATTACATTACCCTGTCTTTTGTAATCAATTTTCGGACAACATCAGAGACCATGGCCATAGCGTGTTTTGCTTATGACAGCAAAGAACAACCTGCTCAGTACTCTATGCATAGGTTTTTGACTGAAAAGTAAATAAACAAACAAATGATTTGATAGTTGGAATAGAGCATATATACCAATCGTGTGAATATATGTGTGTGTCCACACATAGTTTTTCACCAGATTATATAAATATTTGACTACATGGAAGCTGTGAGCATAAAGCCATCTAAACTTTGCTTAGCTGAACCAGACCAGCATTCTGTACTTCAGAGTTAAGCCATCACTTCCACCAACTACTTCATATTACCAGAAGACCTGAAATCGGCAGTATCTCGTTCCAAGTACAAATTTTCTAACTTCCTAATACAGACTGACCCAGAAAGATTTATCACTGTATGAGGAAGGCTCATGCAGTAAACGTCAAAAATACTGCTGAGAAAGAACCCTAGTATATGCTGGGAAAGAATCCCAGTAAAAACATACCATAGTGGCTGAGGGTGTGTGTCAGTCTTATCCGGACCTGGAATTAGGGAAAAAAAGAAAAGGAAAAACAAAAAAGAAGAAAAGAATATGTAACTTACACACACAATACCATGAACACCACTTTGGAGTAAGATTATATACAAGATTGCATAGTTTCAAAAGAAAATTTAGTACTTCTGAGCCACTTGACTGTCTGCTAGCATTTTGCAGCAATTTCTACTACTTGATTTAATCAAATGAAAGAATTAGGTTGTATATATAGTGACTAGGTAACTGGAATCATCCAATTAGTCAAGTTCATTGCAAGAAAGCACCCTTTTTACTGACCTGTACTAATCCCAGAAAGAATGCGTGCATTATTCATAGTTGTGGTCAGCATCTGAAGCAAACATATACCACAACTGACTTTGTGACCCCAGTTCTGCGTCATCTCTAATAGCAGATGTACCCATTATACAACAGAAAGCCACCCACTTCAGGGAGAGCCAGTAAGGATCCAGTTTCATGTTTTTTAAAAAAAAATGGCTTAATGAGCTTAATGGCCCTTTCTTTCTATAAAACATCAGTAGAACAGACAGCCTGTAGAAAGTCTCTACAATGGCCTCCTCAGGTTGCAACGTACAGATAAAATGTACAGCTTTAGTTGGTAAAGGCCAGTGGTAGTTCTGCGGATCCCAAATGCAAATCTTATTGTTATTTGTATTCTTGATATCTTACAGAGTGAAGCACTTATGTGAACCCAAAAAGTTTGCACCAAAAATTTCGCTGCTCAGGTTACATACAACTTATTGATCTTGTGGTTGCAGCTAAGGGCACCAGCGGTTGATTTAATTATTTCATTGCATCCAGCAACTGTAAAGCCATCTGCTTACCTCTTGAAATTTATCTTTAGTGTGGTTGCTAAAGGCATTATGATTTTGAGGCTAATGTAAAAGATACCCTAAGAAGTTTCAAACTGCAAAGTGAACTGTATATGGTAATGCTTATATGAAATAGTACATCTTTAAGTATGTATACAAAAGCATTTATTTCCTTTAGCAGTAGGGACATAAACTAGAGGTAGGATTTGACAAGCCTGAATTTTAATCTATTACACTCCCAATTTTCCCTCTTGCAGTTCAGAATTATGCTCCTGTAATTTATTTTCCCTGTTCTGCAAACACGGGTACAGTTTTGTTTCCCAAAAAGTTAGTTGGTATAAATATGCACCCAGCGTCAATTCTCAACAAATAAAAAATTAGTTACTGCCCGGAATTACAAGTGCAAGGTTTCAATTGGCTGAAATTAAAATTTACATTCAAAAGATACGAAGGTCAAAACTACAGTAAAGATGGGAAGTTGATTTTAAAGTTATTACAAACAAGCATTTCGATTGTTTCTTCCCACTGAACCAACACAGTATTTTCAGCCAGAGTATGCTCCAAGCTATCACAGTGTCATTTAATAAAGACAGAGGAAAGTGACAGGGAAAAGTAAACGCTCATCTTGAAAAAACAAAGATTTTTTTTAAAGGAGTAACTGTGATTCATCTGTGCTCTGTTCTGTTAATCTGTCTTTATTGTACCTTGAACTGTGAGCTCTGCAGACACAGATGCCTTCCCAGCACTGTTTACCACTGTGCATGTGTAAATTCCTGCATCAGCAAGCTGAACGTTTTGGATTTCCAAGTACTGGATTCCTGTTTTCTCAAACATGTTGAAGCGCTCATTTTGCTGCAGATGAATATCACCCTGCAAACATCACAAGATATGATCAGAGAGTTGAATGCTGAAGGGGAGCAGGATGCCAATAGAGCAATCAGAATGTGTGTTCTTCCAAACTGAAGAAAGTTATTGTAATCCACTGAAATGATAGTTTCAGGGGGAAAAAAAAAAAAAAAAAAAAAAAAAAAC